>ML809690.1:285965-304355 GCA_009831015.1 Picea engelmannii | reverse complement strand
CCACGTAAAGTGTGAGCTTGGACAGAGCCATGGAATCTTGGGCTGGATCCATTGACGAAACTACACTCAAACGTCTGCGTTGGAGGAGAATGCACACGTCCACCCACAGTGAGAAGAGAAGGAGGAGTAGGGACATGGCAGAAGATTGTATTTTTTCCTTGCTATATGGATGGATGAAAGGATTGGTTTGCAGATCTTCACATCCCCCTCCTGGATTTATCTTCACATTGGGAAAGTGTCATACTCGTTTTTCGAAATGTGTGCAACTACTCTTTTTCAATTATCCTGGTAGATGTGCGTGGAAGTCATAGCATTCAACTGTTTTTGTTGTTTGTTATTTCTCATGTTCACTTCCATGCCATTAACATTATTCTCACATCCACTTTCATGCCATAGCATTATTGGAAAAACGTTATACTCAATTTTTGAATGTTTGCAATTACCCTTTATTAATTATTTAGGAAGATTTGGAAATGGAGATTATAGTTGGAATCTTATAATTATTGATGATGATGAATATTAGAAGATGGGGATGATTATTGGAAGATGTGCAAAAAAAATAATTAGTTTATTTGCTTCAAACATTAATATTATGTAGTTAAATTGTACAATATTAATATTTAATATTTAGAAATAATGTTTTTAGATAACATTAGATAGTTGACAGGAATCATCATCCATCAAAAATCTCAATCTTGAGCCACCTAGGAGTCCGCCTGAATTTGGAGGACACAGAGCAATAGAAGAGCAATTTTGAGCTCGCCAACCCTAAGACCTGTGATCCAAAGAGTGGCTATGTATACAATGAATAAGCCGTACATATTTAATGTGTAAGCCCAACGTGTAAGCCATATTTAATGTGTATAATTATTTATTTCAATATTTTAAATCTAAAATTTAGTAATATCTAACTTACTTATCCTTTAGAATTCTTGACTTTTATTTAAATATTTTTAAATATAATCATAATCATAAACCTAATTATAATTTCATATTAATTTATGTTTTGTATATAATTTAATAATGCATTTAAAAATGAATATCTATATTTTATAAAAATACATGTTTAATGTAAATGATTATTTATTTTAATGTTTTTAAATATAGAATTAAAAAAAAATTAATGTTTTTAAATATAGAATTAAAAAAAGATATGTTTTATTTACTTCAATTTTAAAAAAATAAGAGATTTAATCTCTTTTAATAATTTAATGTAATTGAAATGTATAATATTAATATTTAATATTAATAATTTAATATTTGGAAATAATATTTTTAGATAATGTTAGATAGTTGATAGGGATCACCATTCATCAACAATTTCTATATCGCGGAACTCTGGGTGTTGTTTGGAGGACACGGAACAATAGAAACGCAATGTTAAATCCAAAAAGTAGCTAAGTATGAAATAAGGAAGTCGTACATACTTTATAAAATCTCATGTCCATACTTTATAGAAGTATATATTTAATGTGTATAATTATTTATTTCAATATTTTAAATCTAAAATTTAGTAATATGTAAAGTACTTATTCTTTAAATTTCTTGACTTTTATTTTAATATTTTTAAATATAATTATTATAATTTCATCTTAATTTATGTTTTGTATATGATTCAATAGTGCACTTAAAAATTCATATCTATATTTTATAAAAATACATATTTAATGTAAACGATTATTTATTTTAATATTTTTAAATATATAATTTAAAAAAAAATTGTTTTGTTTACTTCAATTTTTTTTTAAATAGAAGATTTAACATCCTTTAATAAATTTATGTAATTAAATTGTGCAATATTAATATTTAATATTAATAATTTAATAATAATAATTTAATATTTGGAAATAATGTTTTTAGATAATGTTAAATAGTTGATAGGGATCACCATTCGTCCTGTCAATTTGTATATCACAAAACTTTGGGTGTTGTTTGGAGGACACAAAACAATAGAAGCGCAATTTTCGGCAGCCAGCGTGGGAACCCGCCATCCAAAAAGTGGTTAGGTATGGAATGAGGAAACTATACATACTTTATAAAATATGATGTCTATACTTTATAAAAGTACATATTTAATGTGTATAATTATTTATTTCAATATTTTAAATCTAAAATTTAGTAATACCTATCTTTTAGATTTCTTCAGTTTTATTTTAATATTTTTAAATATAATCATAAACCTAATTATAATTTCATCTTAAATTATGTTTTGTATATGATTCAATAATACACTTAAAAAATAATATCTATATTTTATAAAAATACATGTTTAATGTAAATGAATATTTATTTTAATAATTTTAAGTATAGAATTTGAAAAATCTTTGTTTATTTTACCTTGTTTTTTTTTAAAATAAGAGATTTAAAATTCTTTAATAATTTTATGTAATTAAATTGTAAATATTAATATTTAATATTAAAAATTTAATATTTGGAAACAATATTTTTAAATAATGTTAGATATTTGATAAGGATCACAATCCGTCAACAATCGTAATCTTGAGTCCGCCAGCCCGGGACTTCATCTGACAGAATTCTGGGTGTTGTTTGGAGGACACAGAACAGTAGAAGTGCAATTTTGAGTCCGCCAACCCGAAAAACCGTGATCCAAAAAATGGCTAAATATGGAATGAGGAAGTCGTACATACTTTATAAAATCTCATGTCTATGCTTTATAAAAATACATATTTAATGTGTATAATTATTTATTTCAATATTTTAAATCTAAAATTTAGTAATATCTAAAGTAATTATCTTTTAGATTTCTTGAATTTTATTTTAATATTTTTAAATATAATCATAAACCTAATTATAATTTCATATTAATTTATGTTTTGTATATGATTCAATAATGCACTTAAAAATTAATATCTATATTTTATAAAAATACATGTTTAATGTAAATGATTATTTATTTTATATTTTTAAATATAGAATTTTAAAAAAGCTTTGTTTTGTTCACTTCATTTTTTTTAAAATAAGAGATTTAACATCCTTTAATAATTTTATGTAATTAAATTGAACAATATTAATATTTAATATTAATAATTTAATATTTGAAAATAATCTTTTTAGATAATGTTAGATAGTTGATAGGGATCACCATCCATCAACATTCGCAATCCTGAGCTCGCCAACTCGAGAGTGTTGTCAATTCCTGGTGCTGTTTGGAGGACACGGAACAATAGAAGCACAATTTTGAGCCAGCTAGCCCAAGAACCGATCCAAAAAGTGGCTAAGTATGGAATGAGGAAGTCATACATACTTTATAAAATCTCATGTCCATACTTTATAAAAGTACATATTTAATGCTTATAATTATTCATTTCAATATTTTAAATCTAAAATTTAGTAATATCTAACATACTTATCCTTTAGATTTCTTAATTTTTATTTTAATATTTTTAAATATAATCATAAACCTAATTATAATTTCATCATAATTTATGTTTTGTATATGATTCAATAATGCACTAAAAAATTAATATCTATATTTTATGTTAATACATGTTTAATGTAAATGATTATTTATTTTAATATTTTAAAATATAGAATTTAAAAAAGCTTTGTTTTGTTTACTTCAATTTTTTTAAAATAAGAGATTTAACATTCTTTAATAATTTTATGTAACTAAATTGTACAATATTAATATTTTGTTGGCATGTTTTACAGGAAGCGTGTGCTTTTCATTGATGGTAAGAACAACAACGAACCAAACCTCGAGAGCGCAGAAGATGAGAAAGCTCAAAAGAGATAGCGGCCCAGAAGTGCAGACGAGGTACAAGAGACCCGTGATCACTTAGAAAACCTTATAAGTTGGAGAGATCAAAAGCTTTGGAGGAAGAGCGACAATGTCCGTTGGATCAACGATCCAGAGGACCAACAACTGTTGGATTGATTTAAGTGGAAGGACAGGATAAGAAAGGGTTGAGATTTGAGATCTTGATCACCCAAATTTTCGTCAACTGTCGGATCGAAATAAATGGAAGGATAGGATAAGCAAAAGATGGAGAGTTGTTGGATTTAATCCAAGGCAAAGTTTCATCGTAGACAGATCGAGCCATTGATCTAATATCTTGATCAACGAACAACATTCATTTCGGGTCTAAAGATGTGAGGAGGTTACCCTCCAGAGAAATCACTTCGAGAGTTTCAATTTGAGATTTGAAATCCCCGAAGCCCAGAGAGTCGAAGAACCCAACTAAATCTCAATCATCCGATCATTCAAAATAGATCTCAGTCGTCAGATTGTCTGGAGTAAATCTCAAGCGTCAGATCATCCGAAGTGGATCTGGGCTATCTGATCCAGAGCGTTAGTTTGAGAACTGAAATACCCGAAGCCCGGAGAGCCAAAATAAATTGTCAAACATCGGATCATTCGAAGAAGATCGTAATTGTCAGATCATCTGAAGAAGATCTCAAACGTCGCATCATCCAAAGTAAATTTCAATCATTAGATCATTCTAAAGTGGAAGGACATGATAAGTTAAAGGGCGCGCTAATCTCAGTAGTCGATAATCAGGCACTCAGATCTATGATCGACAGGGCATATCAGACCACCCCGATCTTTCTACCTTTAACCGTGTGGGGGGGGTTGAGTTGGTGGTATTTTTCATGTGGGACCCTCATACGTGTCACCTTCATATCAACTCGGACCCCCCTCGCTCATTACCACTTACCGCCTAAACCCCCCTCCGAGTAAACCACCAAACCGCTCATACATACCACCTCCACGCTCCGACGTCACACTCCACTACCTGATACACGTCACACTCCACTACCACGCTCTACCTCCACACTCCACTACACTGACTACCTATCTCACCCACTTCAGTAGACCACCTCAGCAAGGACATGAGTCGTCCGATCTGAAAGATCACTTTGGGTGTATTCTCAACCGTTGATCATAGTACAATGGAAGGATAGTGTAATTTTGAAAAGTTGAAATCCCTAAGTTTTGAAGGGAGAAGTTCTGACAGTCATCTATCTCAATGTTAGATTAAGTCCTAGCCATCAGATTGAACAATGAAAGGATGAGTGTAGGGATCAAATCTGACCATTGATTTCTTTTCATGAAATAAACCATCTGATCTGATCCGTCCATTCAGGACCACCGTCAAGATCATGAGATCGAGGGTCTCATCGCATTGCAAGGATTGAAGGTGCGTGAACTTTAAAAAGTTGAAGGCGGGCCAAAATCGAAACCATGTTTTTGGAGAAAGGATGTGTGGAGGCTCGTAGTGAATTTTGGGGCAAAAGGCGGGTTGCCCTCAAACTACCTTTGGCCACGCCCGCAATCGCATGGTCACATGTTAACATTGCCCATGGTCACATCAATAGAAGATAGGGGAAGGAGCTAATGATGTCATGCTCCATCTCGAAGTATAATCCAATGATGCTCATCAAACCGAATTTGATCGAAGGGTTGTTGTTTCATCTCGTCATTTCTTGATTAGTTACACTAACTAAATCATTGTTTCTGAGCGGTTGAATCATTTTTCTGGGGCATTGGAATCATGGCTCTTGAGCGTTCTGAGATTCTCGACATTGAACATTGGAGATGTAGAGTGTAACGGATGATGAGAGCATGAATAAACGAAAGATGTAGAGACAAAGAAAGGTTGTTTTTTCTCAGTAAAACAAGTTGAACTGTATGTAATCAAGTAGAGAGCATGAACAGAGTGCAAAAGATGCAGAGATGAAGAACACAAGATGGACAGAGAAAAAATGGTGAAAATAAAAGACTGTACAAGAATCTAAGAGCATGAAAAGAACAGAGGAAGAGAAGATGGAAATAAATAACAACTAGAGCCGAGAATGAACAAACAAAACCAGACCAGAATTGAAAAACAGAGAAGAACTCATAAATGTTGAAATGTTTGTATTATTGTAAGGTATTATTCAAGCAAAGTTTTAGAAAACAGGGTGGTAGGGTGGCGCTAGGGAGGATTGTTGTCCTCAGAGTCTCAAGTGGGTGCTTGAACATAGGGAGTTGTAGATTCCATCTGGTTGCAGCCAAAAAAACTAGGGTGGTAGTATGGTGCAAGGGAGAACCATTGTTCTCTGTTATACAGGTTGGTGCCTGTGTGACTGGAAGTTGGTGCTTCCATCCAGTTGGTGCTGAAATACTCAGGGAGTTGGTGTTTCCTTCTAGTGGGTGCTAGAGGAACCAGAGAGTTGGTGCTCTCATCAAGTTGCAGCTTGCTAAAGAAGAGGTTGTAGCCTCATTTTGAGTTGGTGCTCAAAGAAAGATGATGTACAGAACTTAAAATACTTCCTATCATTCCAAAAAGAAGAGGTTTTCTCCCTTTATGGGTTTCCTCTTGAATATCTGTCTCTGTGTATATCATGTGTGTGACTGACGTTTATTATTTATGTTTCTCATGACTTTCATAATCTTGATGATCACTTGAAGAAGGTTAACAACATTTTAATAGGCGTACAATTTTTTAAGCAGAGTAACAACTGATTCAACCCCCCCCCTGTCTCAATTCTCTTAGTATTTCCAACAATTGGTATCAGAGCGGGTTCCTTTTATTTAAAGGTAGATCAGTAAGCTTAAACATGACAAGTCATGAAGGAACTTCAACCTATAAGGCCCCCCTGTTCAATGGAACAAACTTTGCCTTCTAGAAAGTTAAGATGAGAACCTACATAATGGATTTAGGTGCAGATGTATGGGATGTGGTAGAGACTGGTTATGTAAAGACAGTTTTACTAGCTAATAAGGATGACAAGCTAGAATTCAGCTTCAATGCTAAGTCTATGAATGTTATTCTAAGTGGGCTTGCAAGAGCAAAATTTGTAAAAGTTATGCACTTAGAATCTCCCAAAGAAATGTGGGACACACTCATTAGCAGTTATGAAGGTAATGAGAAGGTAAAGGATGTCAAGCTTCAAACCTACAGATTACAATTTGAACAACTAAAAATGAATGAGGATGAAATAGTTAATAAATTTTTCTTAAGAGTTGAGGAGCTTGTGAATGCCATGAAGGGTCATGGTGAGAAGATTGAAGATGTATTTTTAGTTCAGAATATTTTAAGATCTCTACCAAATAGATTTAATCCAAAAGTTTATGCAATCGAATAACTGGATGATATTAAGACTTTGTCTATTGATAAACTTCTAGGAACTCTAACCGCTTATGAAATGAGGATTAGTAAGGATAGACCCACCTCTAGAGAATCATTATTTAAAGCAGATAAGAATGATGATTTTGAGCCTGATGAAATTGAAGCAAAATTTGTGAGAAGACTAAAGAAGGGATAAGACAAGTACCAAGGCAAGTTTCCCTTCAAATGTTTTAACTGTGGAAAGATAGGTCACTTTGCATCTAAGTGTCCACACAAGAAGAAGGACCAGAACTTTGAAGGTGAAGAGAAGTACAAATCTAAGAGATTTGGTAAAAATAAAAGTTTATGTGTAAACAATGATGACTCTTCAGGAGACACATATAGTGATTCTTCTTTTGAAGATAAGGTTAATGAATTTATGCTTATGGCCAAAGAGGATTATGATAATAAAATCACATGAAGTGATGTTAAGGATGAATAAGTTGTGGTTGACTTGGAAATATAACTGATCAGTGCCCTAGAAGAAATTACTAGACTTAGATTTAAAAAGAAAAAACAAAAAACAATTGTTGATACAGTTCGAGAAAGACAGTAAAAAACCTGATGAAGACTTTCCCCTGTTAAAAGTGAAATTAGAAGAGGCAAATAAAATAGAGAACATTTTGAAACAAAAATTATCAGAGAAGAAGGGAAGATGTGAAGCCTTGGAAGAAGAAGTAGTAAAAGCCAAGAAAGAGATGGAGAAGTTTAAAGAATTATATCTCCAAAATCTTCCAAGCTTTAAAGCCTCAACAGAACTAAATGACATTCTGAGCAAACATAGATCTCCTTTGTTGAAGACTGGTTTAGGCTTTGTAAGTGGTTCAAGCAACAAACAACCAGAAATAAAAGAGCCAGTAAAGATTATCAAGTTCCAAGTCAGCAGACAATCAGACCATGTGAGTACTCTGCCACCAAAAACTAATAAAGACAAGATGATCCCTGATAAAAGACAAAGATATCAGAAGATGAAGCAACAAATTCCAAGAAGAAGGCCATCCTTCATGTACCAAAATTTCTTCCATGGTTACTGTTTTTACTGCTCTAATTTTGGTCATAAGATTCCAAATTGTCAAATTAAGTTTAGAGGCATGCAACTGAGGAGATCAAGAAATAAACAATCTTTGCAACATAGAACTAAAAAACCAATGAGTAGACAAAGTTGCACCAATCACTTTGAACTATTGAACAATGAGCTTGAATGTTATAACTGTCATAACTTTGGCCACAAAGATGCAAACTGCCATCTGAAGAATTACAAAGCAGATCCAAGGATAAAACACTTAGATAGAAATGCCAACACATGGAAAAAGAAAGATAGTGAAAAATGTGGTCTAGCACTTTCAGCTCAAAAAAAAAAGAGCCCCTAGTATATAGACAGTGGATGTTCCAAGCACATGACTGGAGACAAGGATAAGTTTTTCTCTATAAGTAAAAGAAAAACATGAAATGTGACCTTTGGAAATGATAAACCAAGTAAAATCAAAGGTAAAGGTATGGTGAGTTTGAGTAATGGCAAAGGAAAATCTAAGGATGTTCAGCTTGTAGATGGGCTAAAACATAATTTTCTCAGTGTAAGTCAAATGTGTGACAGAGGATGTAAAGTGGTGTTTACTTCCAAATATTGTAAGATAAAGTTTGTAAACTTAGGAAAAGTGGTGTCTAAAGGCATAAGGACAAAAAACAATGTCTATTTTTTGAAAGAAGAAAAAGAAGAATGTCACTTAAGCAAGTATGATGAAAGTTGGCTATGGTATAGGAGACTTGGACACCTAAATTTTGATCATCTAGTCAAACTTAGAAACAGTGGGGTTGTAAAAGATCTTCCAAAGATATCAAAGCCATATGATTATGTATGTAAACCTTGCCAAATAGGAAAGCTTACCTGAACACAGTTTAAATCTAAGAACTTTGCATCCACAGAGAAACTGCTTCAGTTAGTACATCTGAATTTATGTGGACCATCAAGGAAGGAAGGAACAGGAAAACAAAATTACTCCATGTTGATTATTAATGATTATTCTAGACTTACATGGGTTGCCTTTCTGAAAGAAAAATCTGAAGCATTTGAAAAATTCAAAGTGTTTAAGTTTCTGACTGTGAATCAAATAGGAAAAAGACTGAAGGCAGTAAGGTCCGATAGAGGAGGAGAGTTGAGTTCAAGGGACTTCAAAGATTTTTGTGATAAACATGGGATCAAAAGAGAATAAACTATTCCAGGGACTCCACAACAAAATGGAGTAGTTGAGAGGCAGAATAGATCAGTTCAGCAGATGGCAAGATGAAAGATGAATGAAAGGAATATTCCTCAGAGATATTGGGTAGAAGCAATTCATACAACAATACATATTCTTAAAAAAGCTCATCTCAGGCCACAAAGTGACAAGACTCCTTATGAACTATGGTGTGGAAGACCTGGTTCAATCGAGCATTTTAAAGTTTTTGGAAGTAAGTGTTATATCAAGAATAATGATGAAAATATTGGCAAATATGATGACAAGCTTGATGAAGGTATTTTCTTAGGGTATGCTACAAACAATAAAGGATACAGATGCTATAATAAGAGGCTGCATAAATTGGTTGATTGCATTGACATAAAAGTTGATGAAGAGATCCCGGTATGAGATGTAAGCAATGTTGAATAAACAACAAAGGATATAGTTGAATTTCAAGATGATCAGGTCCAAGAATCAGAAAAATAAGACTCTGAGTCAGATGAAGTACAAATACTCAGGCATACTAAAATCAATAGACAACATCAAATCCTTCCTCCAGAATTACTCAAAAGAATCATCGTGCAAGTCAGATAATTGGTGAGAAAGACAAAGGTGTACAAACCAGAAGAAGGATAATCAAAGACACTGAGAAATCACATATAGCCTTCATATCCATGGTGGAACCCAAGAACTTTAATGAATCCAGTGAAGATGTAAATTGGTTAAAATCAATGAATGAGGAATTGGATCATATTGAGAAGAACAATACTTGGGAGCTTTTTCCTAGACCTGCAGATAAGAATGTAATTGGCTCCAAATGGGTGATTAAGAATAAAATGAATGAACAAGGACAAATTGTTAGGAATAAAGACATATTGGTCTATAAGGGGTATGCACAAGTTGAAGGACACAATTTTGATGAAACCTTTGCACTAGTAGAAATATTGAAAGCCATCAGAATGTTTCTTGCCTATGCATGTCATAAGAACTTTAAAGTATATCAGATGGATGTCAAGTCAACTTTTCTTAATGGAGACCTAGAAGAAGATGTATACATGGAGCAACCTGAAGGATTTTCACTGACAAATAATCCTGACTATGTCTGTAAGTTGAAAAAGGAATTATATGGACTGAAACAGGCACCATGAGCCTAGTATTATAGACCAGACAAATTTCTACAGGACAAAGGGTTCAAGAAAGGTTCTGTTGACAGTAATCTATACATTAAATCTAAAGGTGATGATTAATTAGTAATTTTGGTTTATGTAGATGACATTATTTTTGGATGCACTAATGACCCTTCAATTCAGTGGTTTGCTAATTCAATGCAGACTGAGTTTGAGATGTCCATGTTAGGATAACTGTCATATTTTCTTGGTTTACGAATCAATCAGAGTTTTGCAGGGATATTTATATCTCAAAAAAAGTATTTGAAAGAGATATTAAATAGGTTTCAAATGAAATATTATACACCTATGATAACACCTATGGTGGTTTATTGCAAGCTCAGTAAAGATGATATTTCACCCGATGTTGATCAAAGAACATATCGATCAATGATAGTTAGTCTTCTATACATCACAACATCCCGTCTTGATATAATGAAAGTTGTTGGAATGGTAGGTCGTTATCAGTTTGCTCCTAAATAAAGTCATTTAGCAGCTGTCAAAAGGATATTAAAATATTTTAAGGGTACAATGACTTATGGTCCCTAGTATCCTAGAAATCATTATTTTCAATTAACTGCATATTCAGATGCTGATTGGGAAAACTGTTTGGATGAGAGAAAAAGCACCAGCGGAGGTGCATTCTTATTAGGTGATTCGTTAGTAGCATGGCTTAGTAAGAAGAAGCGATCTATTTCATTATCAACTACATAGGTAGAGTACATTGGTGCTACTACTTGCTGCACTCAGATCTTATGGATGATACAAATTCTTGCAGATGTGAAGGTAACTTATACTGACCCCATTCCACTTCACTATGATAAAACCAGTGCCAATAGTGTCTCAAAGAATCATGTTCTCCATTCAAAGACTAAGCATATACTAATAAAGTATCATTTTCTCAAGGAGCAGGTTACAAATAGAGTTGTTCAGCTAAATTGCATTCCACCCACAAAACAAATTGCAGACATCTTTACTAAACCCCTATCCAAGACACCATTTGAATATATCTGTCAAAAGTTGGGTGTCATCCCTTCTCTCACCTAAGAGAGTCCATCCTGTCAGGGGGATTATGTGTTGGTTCAATATATGATACCTCTAAAAGGTACTGCAACAGCTCAGGGGGAGCATGTTTTCTTTGACATTGATGTCAAAGGGGGAGAAAAGGTGTGGTATGGATGCTACAGTTGGAGGTTTAAGTAGAACAGTGCATCCTTTCAGGGTTTCCATCAATGCCAAACGGGGATATTGTTGGCATGTTTTATAGGAAGCATGTTCTTTCCATTAATGGAAATAATAGCAGCGAACCAAACATTGAGAGCGCGGAAGACAAGAAAGCTCAGAAGAGATAGCGGTCTAGAAGTGCATACGAGGTCCAAGAGACCCGTGAACAACTAGAAAACCTTCTAATTCAGAGAGATCATAAGCTCAAGAGGAAGAGCGACAATTGTCATTGGATCACCGATCTAGAGGAAAAACAACCATCAAATTGATTTAAGTGTAAGTATAGGATAAGAAAGGGTTGAGATCTGAGATCTCAATCACCAAAATTTTCATCAACCGTCGGATCGAAATAAATGGAAGGATAGGATAAGAAATATGGAGAGTCATTGGATTTAATCCAAGGAAAATCTGCATCGCAGACAGATTGAGTCATTGATATAATATCTTGATCAACGAACAACATTCATTTCGGGTCTAAAGATGTGAGGAGGTTACGCTCCAGAGAAATCACTTCAAGAGTTTTAGTTTGAGATTTGAAATCCCTGAAGCCTGGAGAGCCAGAGAGATGAAGTAAATCTCGATCGTCTAATCATCCAAAATAGATCTGAACCGTCAGATTGTTCGAAGTAAATCTCAAGCGTCAGATCCTCCGAAGTGGATCTCTGCCATCTGATCCAGAGTGTTAGTTTGAGAACTAAAATACTCGAAGCCCAGAGAGTCGAAAAGCCAAAATAAATTGTTGATCGTTGAATCATCAGAAGAAGATCAAAGTCGTCAGATCGTCCGAAGAAGATCTCAAGAGTTGGATCATCCAAAGTAAATTTCATCCATTATATCATTCTAAAGTGGAAGGACAAGATAAGTTAAAGGGCGTGCTAATGTCAGCGGCCGATAATCGACCACTCAGATCTATGTTCGAAAGGGCATATCAGATCCCACCCCCACCTTTCTGCCTGTAACTGTGAGGGGGGGGGGGGTCCGAGTTGGTGGTATTTTCCATGTGGGACCCTCATACGTGTCATCTTCCTATCAAGTCAGACCCCCCTCACTCATTACCACTTACCGCCTAACCGCCCCTCTGAGTAAACCACCAAACCACTCATACATACCATCTCCGAGCTCCGACGTCACACTCCACTATCCGTTACACGTCACACTCCACTATCGCGCTCTGTCTCCACACTCCACTACACTACCTACACATCTCATCCACGTCAGTATACCAGTTCAGCAAGGACATGTGGCAAACAAAGTCAGCAAAGACATGAGTCATTTGATCTGAAAGATCACTTTGGGTGTATTCTCAACTATTGATCATAGTACAGTGGAAGGATAGTGTAAGTTTGAAAATTTGAAATACTGAAGTTTTGAAGGGCGAAGTTCCAACAGCTGTCCATCTCAATGTTTGATTAAGTCCTAGCCGTTGGATTGAAGAATGAAAGGATGAGTGTAAGGATCAAATCTAACCATTGATTTGTTTCCATGAAATAAACCATCTCATCTGATTCGTCCATTCAAGAGCACTGTCAAGATCGTGAGATCGATGGTCCCATCGCATTACGAGGATTGAAGGTGCATGAACTTTAAAATGCTGAAGGCGGGCCAAAATTGAAACCATGGTTTGGAGAAAGGATGCGTGGAGGCTCATAGTGAATTGTAGGGAGAAAAGAGAGTTGCCCTCAAACCACCTTTGGATGCTCCCTCAATCACATGGTCACAGGATAGCATCACCCATGGTCACATCAACGAAAGATAGAGGAAGGAGATAATGATGATAGGCTCCACCTCGGAGTATAATCCAATGACGTTGAACAAACCGAATCTGATCGAAGGGTTGTTATTGCATCTCATGATTTCTTGATCAGTTACGATTCAGTTACACTAACTGAATCATTGCTTCTAAGAGGTTGAATCATTGTTTTGGGGCATTGGAATCATGGCTCTTGAGAGTTATGAGATTCTCGACATTGATCATTGGATATGTAGAGTGTAACAAATGATGAGAGCATGAATAAACGAAACATGCTGAGACAGAGAAAGGTTGTTATTTCTCGGTAAAACAAGTTGAACTGTATGTAATCAAGTAGAGAGCATGAACAGAGTGTGAAAGATGCAAAGATGAAGAACAAAAGTTGGACAGAGAAGAAATGGTGAAAACAACAGACTGTACGAGAATCTAAGAGCATGAGAAGAACAAAGGAAGAGCATATGGAAAGAAACAACAAGTGGAGCCGAGCATGAACAGACAGAACTAGACCAAAATTGTAGAACATAGAAGAACTGGTAAATGTTGAAATGCCTGTATTGTTGTAAGGTATTATTCAAGCAAAGGTTTAGAAAATAGGGTGGTAGGGTGGTGCTAGGGAGGACTGTTGTCCTCAGTTTCTCAAGTGGGTGCTTGAACACAGGGAGTTGTAGCTTCCATCTGGTTGCAACCAGAAAAACCAGGGTGGTAGGGTGGTGCAAGGAAGAACCATTGTTCTTTGTTATACAGGTTGGTGCCTATGTGACTGGAAGTTGGTGCTTCCATCCAGTTGGTGCTGGAACACTTAGGGAGTTGGTGCTTCCTTCTAGTGGATGTTAGAGAAACCATAGAGTTGGTGCTCTCATCAAGTTGCAGCTTGCTAAAGAAGAGGTTGTAGCCTCATTTTGAGTTGGTTCTCAAAGAAGGATGATGTACAGAACTTAAAAGACTGCCTATCATTCCAAGAAGAAGAGGTTTTCTCCCTTTATGGGTTTCCTCATGAATATTTGTCTCTATGTATATCATGTGTGTGATTGATGTTTATTATTTTTGTTGTTCATGACTTGCATAATATTGATGATCACTTGAAGAAGGTTAATAACATTTTAATAGGCATAAAATTGTTTAAGAAGAGTAACAACTTATTCACCCCCCTTCTCAGTTGTCTTAGTATTTCCGACATATTTAATATTAATAATTTAATATTTGGAAATAATCTTTTTAGATAATGTTAGATAGTTGATAGGGATCACCATCCGTCAACAATCACAATCTTGAGCCTGCAAGCATGAGAGTCCTCTTGTCAATTTTTATATCACAGAACTCCAGGTGTTGTTTGGAGGACACAGAACAATATAAGCGCAATTTTGAGCCCGCTAGCCTAGGAACGATCCAAAAAGAAACTAAGTATGGAATGAGTAAGTTGTAAATACTTTATAAAATCTCATGTTGATACTTTATAAAAGTACATATTTAATGTGTATAATTATTTATTTCAATATTTTAAATCTGAAATTTAGTAATATCTAATGTACTTATTCTTTAGATTCCTTATTAACGAAATTGCCAAATTGTATGATGGTTGTTCCTTATCCACTAGTTGTGTGATCTAGACAAGAAACAAAAAGTTCTCAAGGATTTTTTCTCTAGTATTTCATTTTAACATCATCAACCCTTAATAATATAAAATAACCTTTTTTATTTTTATAACTAAATTACTTTTGAAGGCTTCTTCAAAATTTATAATATAAGTGAAATCTTGAGCCTGCCCGGGAGTCCGCCTGTCAATTTGTATATTGCAGAACTCTGACTGCTATTTGGAGGAAACAGAACAATAGAAGCGCAATTTTGAGCCCGCCAACCTGGGAACCCGTGATCCAAAATGTGGCTAAGTATGGAATGAGGAAGTCGTCTATCGGACTCGTGATACAAAAGCATGGATATAAATGTTAACCCATGAGTCCGCCAACCCGCGCACCTAGACATTTTCGAAAAATGAATAATAATAAACACAAAGATACAAAATATAATAATAATAAATACATTTATTATCCCATTCCAAGCTTATTAGATATCACCCTATAAAAGAGAAGGAAGTTTATATCGATCATACATTTAAAAAAAATGGATTTAACATCCTTAAATAATTTTATGTAATTAAATTGTACAATATTAATATTTAATATTAATAATTTAATATTTGGAAATAATGTTTTTAGATAATGTTAGATAGTTGATATGGATCACCATCCATCGACAATCACAATCTTGAGCCCACCATCCTAGGAGTCTGCCTGCCAATTTGTATATCGCGGAACTTTGGGTGTTGTTTGGAGGACACAAAACAATAGAAGCGCAATTTTGAGCTTGCGAGCTCGGGAACTCGCAATCGAAAAAGTGGCCAAGTATTGAATGAGGAAGTCGTCATTTAGACTCGTGATACAAAATCACGACTATAAATGTGAACTCATGAGTCCGGCAACCCGCACCTAGACATTTTCGGAAAAACGAATAATAATAAACAAAAAGATACAAAATATAATATTAATAAACACAATTATTATCCCATTCCAAGTTTATTAGATATCACCTCATAAAAGAGAACGAAGTTTATATCAATCATACATTTAAAAAATATGGATTTAATATCCTTTAATAATTTTATGTAATTAAATTGTACAATATTATTATTTAATATTAATAATTTAAAATTTTAACACGATGAACCCTTAATAATATAAAATAATATTTTTTATTTTTATAAGCAAATTACTTTTTAAGGCTTCTTCAAAATTTATAATATAAGCGCAACTGCTAGCACATGATTTCGCCTATGAATTTGTATATCGCGGAACTTCGGGTGCTGTTTGAAGGACACAGAACAATAGAAGCGCAATTTTGAGTCCACCAACCCGGGAACCCGCGATCCAAAAAGTGGCTAAGTATGCAATGAGGAAGCCGTGAACTTGTGAGTTTGTCAACCTGCACCTAGAAATTTTTGGAAAAATGAATAATAATAAACACAAAGATACAAAATATAATAATAATAAACATAGTTATTATCCCATTCCAAGTTTATTACATATCACCTCATAAAAGAGAACGAAGTTTATATAGATCATACATTTTAAAAAAATGGATTTAACATCCTTTAATAATTTTATGTAATTAAATTGTACAATATTAATAATTGTTTTTTTTAAACTTAAAATTAACTATTCTTATTTTCAAGTTTTGTTAATTTTATTTGAAATTTAAATTAAAAAAATAAATTTTGATTTTTAACTTTATTTACCATAAACTTAAAAAAATTAGTCAAAAAATTTAAAATTCAATTATGAAAATATTAAAAAAAAGCACAATTATATTAAATTTTATATTCTTATAAAATTAAGATAAATTTTATAATAATGAAATTATTAATAAATAAAAGTATTATAAAAAAAAAATTCATTTTAATTTGAATAATTAAAATTAGTTTAAAAAAAATACATGTTTAAAATTAAAATAAATATCTAGATTTTATTAAAATATCTATGAAAGTTAATGGTTATATGGAAGTTTGAGACCATAAAGTTTAAAGTTAGTTAAAGTTTATTAAAATATGTAAGCTAATGATTATATGGAAGCTTGAGATAGTAATTCAAAAGTTAAATTTTAAGAAAATAAATGAAAAATTACGATAATTAAAGTTAATGGTATCATGAACATTTCATTTTAACATGATCAACCCTTAATAATATAAAATAACCTTTTATTTATTTTTATACCTAAATTAATTTTTAAGGCTTCTTCAAAATTTATAATATAAGCGCAATATCAAGTCTGCCAACGCGGGAGTCTGGTTGTCAATTTGTATATCGCGGGACTTCGGGTGTTGTTTGGAGGACACAGAACAATAGAAACCTAATTTTGAGCCTGCCAGCATGAAACTTGCGATCGAAAAAGTGGCTAAGTATGAAATGAGGAACTCGTCGGTTGGACTTGTGATATAGAAGCATGACTATAAATGTGAACTCGTGAGCCGACCAACCCACACACCTAGACATGTTCAGAAAAACGACTAAGCAAAGCATCCGGAAAGAGAAAGTAGAGGGGAAAAATAAATATATTTATGTTTATCCCTCAAAAAACATCAAAATAGAAATATCTCTCGCTAATAATAAATATTTCATTTATTTTTATTTCTATTTGTATTAAAGGGATGATTATTTGTAATAAATATTCATTTTTTAAATATATTTAATTAGTAAAATTATCAGAACATGAACATGATTAAGATAAACTACAATGTTGAAAAGTAAATAAAAAGAAAGCATTGATAAAATTTGGTTGTGGTGATGTATTATTTGGCTATGGCATTGCCAAAAACGGATTGGAACTATTTAGTTTAAATGGTATTAAATTAATACATACAAGCATATTTTGCACTTGTCCATGATAATCTTTCTCTTATATATATAACTATTTATATATTTTAAATTATACAACTATTTATAGATTTGTATTGGTGCATGTTCCATATAACACTATATGTTTTCACATACCTTTTAAATTTATACTTTTTATGTAATGTTATATAAAGAGGCACATTCCATGCATAAATTTAAATGACTGTATAATGTACTTTATATGACTATATAATGTACGTAAAGGGTAATCATTATCATTTGAAATCATCATCAACTTAGTTAATGATTATTAGAAAATTGTTTTAAAAATATTCATTATTAAAATTATGCACAAAGCCAAAGTAGAGGGGAAAAAATATATATTTATGTTTATCCTTCAAAAAGCATCAAAATAGAAATAACTCTCTCTAATAATAAATATTCCATTTATTTTTATTTGTATTTGTATTAAAGGGATGATTATTTGTAATAAATATTCATTTTTTAAATATATTTGATTAGTAAAAATAACAG
>ML809690.1:202969-285313 GCA_009831015.1 Picea engelmannii | reverse complement strand
TTTTGTGGTCACATTATTTTTTTCATGTCTTTATCTTTTCTTCTCAAAAAACAAGATAGTGAAAATTTTGTGATTTTGTTTTTTTTCTTCTGAGAGAAGCTATGATACAAAAAAGATAAAGGGACTCCCTTGATCTGCCAAAACGGAAACCAGATATGGGGTCCCAGAGTTGCGTTGTCTAATATAGTAGGGGGAGGCCTGGGCCTCCACCATGGGAAACCAACCCAGTCCTCCGAAAAACAGTTTGAAAAACTACATCACAACGAAACCAGAGATAGATAAGCATAATAGGGTTAGCTCCTACACTGATAAACTTGACCAGGGCTGCTTCTGTGCTAGTCCAGGTTGATGGGGTGCTTTGCCTCCATCCTTCCTTGCCTCGTTCTCCTTCCTCTGCTCCACCAGGCGTGTCTTTCTGATACAAGATGGGGTTCCATTACTGTCAGCTGGAGTAATGTCTATGTGGTGGACATAGTGTAGGTAAAGATGGAATTGGCCTGCCATATGTTCCATTTTTTCCTTCTGGCTTCGTTGGTCCTCAGCAAGTCTTTTTGCACTCGCCTCCAGGTTGTTGAGGCAATTCAGAGTTCCTATGAGCACATTCTTCTGGTCCCTAGTTTCTATCTTGTTTTTCTCCTTCTGGTCCGCACACATCTTACCTATCAACATTTTTGTTCGCCAGGCCTCCTCCACCGTCTTGTGGTAGAAGGTTTTTCTTGGTTGTGTGGCCACTAGGTCCCTTATCCCCCCCACTTCCTTGGTTAGTTTTGTCCTCGCTTTTCCCTTGTGAGTGGTGTTGATTTCTCTCTCCCACCTTTTGATGATCATCTTGCCCTTTGTATCGACCTACGTGAGGAAGGTACTCTTTTCTTCTCTGGCCGCTTGTTCCATTCTTGTCATCCTCTAAACACTTGGTGGAGGTTCATTCCCCTGGGGGCCTCTCTTACTATTGGTTTCCTTCATTCGTACCATCTTCACTTTCTTATGGTGGTTTTTGCATTGGGTTCTTCTCTTGTTCCTATTCACCCCTTCTTGGTATGTGGGATGGCCCCTTTAATTGATTTTCTTTGGTCTGTGGCTATTTGATGCAGGAGCATCACAATTACCAAAGTGAGCGTGGAGCCAGCGCATGTGTTTTTAACACATGACATATTGCTTGGAAAACTTTTGGGAAAATGATGCACCAAACCTTTAATGAACCATTTTTGAAGGAGAGCCTTTTGTATATTGTATTGGACCTTGAGCCTTTAAGCTCTCGTCCTTAGGTAGATAGATGACATCTAAGATAGTTAATGATGGTAGATAGGATTTTAATTCTAGATTTGATAGCGTAGATTCCAAGAGGGAAAACGGATATAGACACCCTCATTGTATCATTGTAACATAATATAATCAATTCAGCAGGAAGAGCAAGTAGAGAATTGTATGAAGAACACCCATGTACAGGGATTTGAATTAATAGAAGAAAGCTTTGATTCAAATTCATGGTTTGTGTTGTTTCCTTGTGTACCGATGTTCTTATGTTCATGGATGTTTTCTTCGTGTCATATATTTGCTTTTATATGCTGTGTATGTGATTTCATGGTCAAATTGAAGTCTGAAGGGAAGGAGAAATTATTTTCAATTGTTTCTCTATTTTGAACCAGAGAATTCCTGTAAGGAGTACAGTCGAATTTGTCCGCAAGGAGAGTGTCGACAGAAGGGTTCAGTTAGAGATAACTTTTGTTCTCATTTCTTCAAAGGTGCAGTTAGGCACAGTGCCATGCAAGGAGTGTGCAGGCCAAACTAAATCTCAGAGTTGCGATTCTGAGCAGGATATTGAAGACTACTGCTGCAGGTGTGCGCAGAGTCGAATGTTTCAACACTTAGACGTTGTTGAAGATTTTTCGCAAGGAGTGTGCACAAAAAGTCCTCAAAAAGACTTGAGAAGTCGAGAACAAGATCAGGAGGAGTAGGCCTTTGAATTCGTCGAAGGATTGCACAAAGGGATCGTGCATTGAAGTGTTCAAGCGAGTGTTGAAATCTCATGTGCAGGTGAACAAGTCTTCGTGGGGACGTATTGTGTTCATTTCGCAGAAACCCATTAGGGAAAGAGCGGATGGTCGAAATCCTCTGAGGAGGTTTCGCAAAGTTCCGTGGACCGTCGGATCTCAAGAAGGTGCGAGGAGGTTATGATGAGAACGTCAGAGGGACTCAAAGCCCAGGAGGGAGAAAAGCACTGATACAAGTCGGCCATGACCGTTGTATTACTCACGAGATCGCCTATAGGGATCTCATGGGAAAAGGACCCAAGACTTAGGAACGAGAATCGCGATATTGCGATATGCGATATCCTGACAGGATAATTGTGTGGGCTACAACTGGAGATAGTGGAGGAAAGGTGGAAGAGATCAAGAGATCTTGTGAACTTGGAAGTTCGCAGGGTGAGAGCCCAAGCCTTGGGTATTCTAAGTCGCGAAGGTGTGGGGTTGCAAGTAGCAAAAGCGCAATAGGATCATATCGGCGTTTCGGCACATTGGGTATCGGGAGTTGGAGAACCAAGAGCTTGGTATTGCGAGGAGCGAAGTCACGATAGAGCCGAAGTCCCGATAGACGAAAATAAAGTCAACGTTGACTAAGGCATCGGGTCTTGGGGATTCGAGGGTGTAGCACTCGTTTGTTGGACTCGCGAAGTCGCGAATTCCGATCCTCCGAAAGAAAGAAGAGAGGATCGCGTTGAAGGAAAACCTGTGGGGTGTAGATTTCTCGATAGGGAAATAGAAGAACCGTCAAGCTCTTCGAGCCGTGAATGAAAGAAGGTCCTGAAAAAAGTGGACGTGCCAGCGAGGGCGTGGCTGCATAAAGTGGTATCAGAGCAGGATTAACCATTTGTTTTCTGTAGCAGAGAGAGAGAGAATTCACCATGCCGCCCAGAAGAGAAAGACAGTCACCTCACCCAGAAGATATGGATGTGCGAAGAAGAGGCAGGCCGGCAGGAAATCCAGAAATGGAGAGGCAGATGCGAGATCTCAGAGCAAGACTCGAGGAGATGGAAATAGCTCAAAGGTGCACAGCTAGTGCAGGGGATCTTAGTGATTCCAACAATGAAGTAGAGACTGAACGAGAGGAGGAAGTTGTAGCTGAAGACGCATCAACTGAGCGATTGATTAAAGCTATCGCCAGGATGAGTTCGAAAAAAAAGATGGAGATTCCAGTTTACGAGGGAAATCTGGATGCAGAAGAGCTATTGGATTGGATTAGAGCTCTTGACACCTACTTCAACTATGAAGATATCGAAGAGGATAAGAAGGTCAGACATGTTGTCACATGCTTGAAAGGACATGCAGCATTATGGTGGGACGAGTTACAAGAAGACAGACGCTGCAAAGGAAAGCATAAGATCAAGAGTTGGGATCGGATGATCACGAAGATGAAGGAAAAGTTCATCCCAAGAGACTATCAAATTACTCTGTTCAGGAGAATGCAGAACCTGAGATAGAAATCGATGACAGTGAAGGAATACACTGAAGAATTCTATCGACTGAACATCAGAGCAGGTCATCGGGAGAGTGATGATGAGAAGGTCGCCAGATATCTGAATGGTCTGAGATACAACATTCAGGATGAATTAAGCATGGTTACCATCAGGACGGTGGAGGATGCTTATCAGATGGCTCTGAAAGCTGAAGAGAAGCTGAGCCGAAAGAAAGGTCAGTGAGGGCGAGGCAGAAGTCATCCCATAGGCAAAGCAGTTGCCCAAGACAAATACCAGAAGCCCAAGGAGGAATGGAAGAAACCTTAGGGTAAAATTGAAAGAGGTGGGACCTCACAAAGAGGGCCATATGTTGAACAGAGAGGGTAGCATACAAAACAGAAGGGAGATTATGCTAACGCAAACACTTTTCCTCATACCAGAGGTAGAGGAACAGGCCGAGGTGGAGTAATCACATGCTTCACATGTGGAAAGCATGGGCATAGGTCATTCGAGTGTCTAGAGAAGAAGAAAGACGTTGTAGAAGCTCACATCACCGAGGCGCAGAAGTGGGATGCTGAGACCGAAGATACAGAAGGAGGAAGGTCACTAATGATGCGTAAAGCTCTCTTAACACCCGGGAAAGAGGTGGAGGACTCAACTCAAAGGACCAGACTATTCAGAACAGCTTGCAATACCAAGGATTGGGTATGCAAGGTTATTGTTGATAGTGGTAGCACAGATAATATCATTTCGACCGAGATGGTAGAGAAACTGGAGCTGGAGACAACTGATCACCCGAGTCCATACAAAGTTTCATGGCTACAGAAGGGACATCAGGTGAGTGTCACTAAACAGTGTTTAGTTGAATTCAAGATAGGTGGATATAATGATAAAGTACTCTGTGATGTTAGTCCCATGGATGTATGTCATTTATTGTTGGGTAGACCATGGCAATATGACATAAATGTGGTTCATGATGGAAGAATGAACACATATACCTTGGAGAAGGATGGGAGGACACACAGGTTGCTTCTGATAAAGGATAAGGAAGTGAAGCCAGAAGTAAGCAACACAATAATTCTCATGAGTGGGAAGGAACTTCTTACAGAGGTGAAGAAGAAGGAAGATCCACAATTCTTTGTGGTCAGAAAACCAAGAATTTTTCTAACCAGCACAAGAGTGGACGATTTTCCAGATGAAATTCAAGAACTACTAGAAGAGTTCACTGACATCATAGTGGACGAACTACCTCATTCGTTACCACCGATGAGAAGTGTGAGTCATCACATAGACCTCATACCAGGAGCTAGTTTTCCAATCAAGGCCGCGTACAGACTGACGTCACAGGAAAATGAAGAGGTAAAGAGGCAGGTCCACGAGTTGTTGGACAAAGGATTGGTTAGAGAAAGCTTGAGTCCATGTGTTGTTCCGACAGTACTTAGTCCGAAGAAGGATGGAGGTTGGAGAATGTGCACCGACTCAAGAGAAATCAACAAGATAACCATCAGGTACAGGTTTCCACTGCCGAGAATGGATGATCTGATGGATTGCCTGAGTGGGGAAAATTATTTTTCAAAAATAGTTTTGAAGAGTGGATATCATCAGATTCGCATGAAAGAGGGCGATGAATGGAAGACAACCTTCAAGACCAACGAAGGGTTGTATGAGTGGCTAGTCATGTCGTTTGGCTTGATGAATGCACCAAGTACTTTTATGAGGTTGATGAATGAAGTCCCGAGGGAATTCATCGGGAAGTTTGTCGTCGTATATCTGGATGATATACTGATTTTCAGCAAAACCAATGCTGAACACTTGAAGCATTTGGCTACAGTGATGAGGAAGCTACAGCAAGAGAAGTTGTTGATCAATATGAAGAAGTCCTCATTTATGAAGACATAGCTCATTTATTTGGGTTTTGTTATTTCAGCGAATGAGTTGAGGATGGATCCGGATAAGGTGGAGGTAATCAAGAATTGGCCATCACCGAGAAATATTTTCGAGGTGAGAAGTTTTCATGGTTTGGCTAGTTTCTACCGGAAATTCATTAGGAATTTCAGTGGAATTAGCGCAGTGATGATGGATACAGTGAAGAAGCGACATAAATATTTTCATTGGACAGTAGAGGTTGAGAAGAGCTTCAATCTATTGAAGCGTAAGATCACGAAACAACCGGTTTTGGTGTTGCCGGATTTCCAGAAGACATTTCAGGTGAAATGTGATGCAAGTGGATTTGCTATAGGAGCGGTCTTGAGTCAGGAAGACAGACCAGTTGCATATTTTAGCGAGAAGATGGATGAAGCAAAGCTGAAATACTCCACGTATGATAAATAATTTTATGCTATCATACAGGCACTAAAAAAGTGGAGGCATTACTTGATCACGAAAGAATTTGTATTGTACAGTGATAATCATGCATTGCAGTTTGTGAGTCAACAAGAGAAGTTGAATCAGAAACTTGCAAAATGGGTAGAGTATATGCAGAATTTCACATTTGTGATTAAGCACATTTCGGGTATTGCTAACAAAGTGGTTGATGCTTTGAGCAGGAAGTGTTTGTTGCTGCAGGAATTCCGAGTCAAAACATTGGGTTTTGAAAATCTCAGGGACATGTACGCAGGAGATGCAGATTTTGCAGAAGCATATGAAGCAGCTGAGAATCCATTTCCTAGGGATAGGAGCCCTTGGATAGATTATATGGTCCAGGAAGGATTGTTGTTTAGAGGCAATCAACTGTGTATTCTGAATTGCTCCATGAGGGAGAACCTATTGAAGGAGAATCACAGTGGTGGTTAGCAGGACACTTTGGCCATGACAAAACATTCGCGAACCTGAATGTGTCATATTTTTGGCCAGGGATGCGAGAAGATGTCAAGAATTTTGTTGACAGATGTCAAGTTTGTCAGCATTCAAAGGGGAGAAAATAGAATGCAGGTTTTTATCAGCCATTGCCCATACCGGAGAGACCATGGGAGGCAATAAGTATGGATTTTGTATTGGGGTTACCAAGGACGCAAAGAGGTGTAGATTCCATCTTTGTGGTGGTGGACAGGTTTTCTAAGATGACACATTTAATCCCATGCTAGAAGACTAGCGATGCGACTCACATCACAAATTTGTTCTTCAAGGAAGTCATTCGACTTCATGGATTGCCGAAAAGCATAGTTTCGGACAGAGATACCAAATTCATAGGGAATTTTTGGAGGACCTTATGGAAGAAGATGGGGACTAACTTGGCATTTAGTTCTGCTTATTATCCTCAGATAGATGGACAAACAGAGGTGGTCAACAGGAGTCTGGGAGACTTGCTGAGGAGCTTTGTGACATAACACCACAGCAGTTGGGATAGCATATTACCCCAAGCAGCGTTCGCATACAATGACTCAGTGAACAGGAGTACAGGCTGAAGTCCATTTCAGATTGTGTATGGAATGCAGCCAAGGGGATTTTCTAAATTGAGGGATTCAGGACAAACTGCTACTAGGAGCACTAGTGTAGAAGGGTTTGCTGAAGCAATGAAGGAAATTCACAGCAAGGTGAAGCAACGAATGATTGATTCAAATCAGGAGTACAAGCACAGAGAAGATCAGCATTGAAGACAACTTCAGTTTGAAGTTGGTGATCTAGTTCTAGCACATTTGAGGAGGGAAAGGTTCCCGAGGGGAACATACAACAAGCTGAAAATGAAGAAAATCGGACCCTACAAGGTCCTGAAGAAATTTGGAGAAAATGCTTATGAGATTGAGTTGCCGGAGGGCATTGGAATATCTTCGATATTTAACATTGCATATTTATACCCATACAGGGCTGGAAAACCAGAGACTGCAACTGAGCAACTAATCATCCAGTGGATGAAGTAGATGTCGATTGCATAGAAGCCGTAGATGGAGTGCATACTGGACAAGCGAGTGGGTAAGAAGACCAGGCGAAAGCAGTACTATGAGTATATGGTCAAGTGGAAGAATCACCCAGTGGAAGATGCTAGCTGGGAGACTGAAGCAGTAATACAGAATCATGGACAGACTGTGCAGGAACTCATGGATAGGAGCCCATGAAAGTTTTCAAGATGAGGAGTATGATGCAGGAGCATCGCAATTACCAAAGCGAGCATGGAGCCAGCTCATGTGTTTTTAACACATGAAATATTGCTTGGAAAATTTTTGGGAAAATGATGCGCCAAACCTTTAATGAACCATTTATGAAGGAGCGCCTTTTGTATATTGTATTGGACCTTGAGCCTTTAAGCTCTCGTCCTTAGGTAGATAGATGACATTTAAGATAGTTAATGCTGGTAGATAGGATTTAAATTCTAGATTTGAGAGCGTAGAGTCCAAGAGGGAAAATGGATATAGACACCCTCATTGTATCATTGTAACATAATATAATCAATTCAGCAGGAAGAGCAAGAAGAGAACTGTATGAAGAACACCCATGTACATGCATTTGAATTAATAGAAGAAATCTTTGATTCAAATTCATGGTTTGTGTTGTTTCTCTGTGTACCGATGTTGTTATGCTCATGGATGTTTTCTTCCTGTCATATATATATTTTTATATGTTGTGTATGTGATTTCATGGTCGAATTGAAGTCTGAAGGGAAGGAGAAATTAGTTTCAATTGTTTCTCTATTTTGAACCAGAGAATTCCTGCAAGGAGTGCAGTCGAATTTGTCCGCAAGGAGTGCGTCGACAAAAGGGTTCAGTTAGAGATAACTTTTGTTCTCATTTCTTCGAAGGTGCAGTTAGGCATAGTGTCGTGCAAGGAGTGCGCAGGCCAAAATAAATCTCAGAGTTGTGATTCTCAGCAGGATATTGAAGACTGCTACTGCAGGTGTGCGTAGAGTTGAGTGTTTCAACACTTAGACGTTGTTGAAGATTTGTCGCAAGGAGTGCGCGCAAAAAGTCCTCAAAAAGACTTGAGAAGTCGAGAACAATCTCAGGAGGAGTAGGCCTTTGAATTCATCGAAGGATTGCACAAAGAGATCGTGCATTGAAGTGTTCGAGTGAGTGTTGAAAGCTCGCATGCAGGTGAACAAGTCTTCGTGGGGAAGTATTGTGTTAATTTCGTAGAAACCCATTAGGGAAAGAGCGGATGGTCGAAATCCTCCGAGGAGGTTTCCCAAAGTTCTGTGGACCGTCGGATCTCACGAAGGTGCGAGGAGGTTACGACGAGAACATTCGAGGGACTCAAAGCCCAGGAGGGAGAAGAGCGCTGATACAAGTCAGCCATGACCATTGTATTATTCATGAGATCACCTATCGGGATCTCATGGGAAAAAGGACCCAAGACTTAGGAACGAGAATCGCGATATTGCGATACGCGATATCCCGACGAGATAGTCGTGTGGGCTACAACTGGAGATAGTGGAGGACAGGTGGCAGAGATCAAGAGATCTTGCGAACTCGAAAGTTCGCAGGGTGAGAGCCCAAGCCTTGGGTATTCTAAGTCACGAAGGCGTGAGGTTGTGAGTAGTGAAAGCGCGATAGGATCGTATCAGTGTTTCATCACATTGGGTATCGGGAGTTGGAGAACCAAGAGCTTGGTATCGTGAGGAGTGAAGTCACGATGGATCCGAAGTCCCGATAGACAAAAAGAAAGTCAACGTTGACTAAGGCATCAGGTCTCGGGGATCCGAGGGTGTAGCGCTCGACTATTGGACTCACGAAGTCATGATTTTCGATCCTCCGAAAGAAAGAAGAGAGGATCACGTCGAAGGAAAACCTATGGGGTACAGATTTCCCGATAGGGAAATAGAAGAACCGTCGAGTTCGTCGGGCCATGAATAAAAGAAGGTCCTGAGAAAAGTGGACGTGCCAGCGAGGGCGTGGCTGCATAACTATTTCTATTATTTCATCTTTTATGGGGCCTTCCTAGCTGCAGTCCTGTCCTTGCAATCATGGCCTTCTCATTAAGGTGTCCCTTCTGGTCCTTTTCCACTGTTCCAGAGTGTGTGCACTTGATGGTCCTATCGTAATCCTTGTGCCAATGCTTTGTCCTGCACATTGTACGATAATCATTCCCCCCCCCCATAATGGTACTTGGGTGAGGTGTACCCATACTTGACCCTGGAGAACTCTTTCATCCTTTGTCCATCACCTCCTACTATTTATCTGTTCTTTTTTCCCACGGATAACCCCTGTACTTCTTCCTATTGACAGGACCGTGGTGTCATACCTTCTCCAAATGTGTGATCTATATCTTCATTTGAAACTGTGTTTGATTGGTGGGCTATCAGATTCTTTCTAGAACCTATGTGCCCTTCGGTTTCCCCTTCACCTCCAGTCTTGATGTTATCTTCTGTACTTTGGCTGTTGTCACAATATTTTTCCACGAGTTGGGTGCAATCTATTCAGAACTTCCCTTGCGGGATGTTACTCTAGATAGTTTCCAATTCCAGGCCTTCCTTGTCGACCCCCTCATTCATCCTCCAGTCCATTTGTTGACCTTCGTACCTAGCGCAACTCCACTATGATCTCCGTCTGCAAGTGCTCCTAGATTTTTTACAGGGAGTGTGCCAAGCACCAGTGCCTCTGGATCTTTTTCACTCTATTAGTATTTTGGATTTTCCTTACTATGTTGATAACCAACATGAAATCTCCTTCCACTATGGAATTTTTCATCCCTTCCCGGCTTAGAATCTCCAGGACAGTCTCCAGGGCTCTGAATTCCGCGACGTTGTTGGTTGAGTTTCCTAGACTCCCAGCGTACAACTGGATGATGTTTCCTTTTCTGTCCATGATTACTCCTCCCAAACCTGTTTGCCCTGAGTTTCCTTTTGACGCCCCGTCGAAATTCAACTTGAGGGAGCCTAAAGGTGGTGGCTTCCAATTGCACTCACCTACTTGGAGTTGCGGTGGCCAACTAAATTGGTTGGGGTTGCATCCATCTTTTAGGTGGAAGGCCTCTAGGATTCAGGAATCCTGGTCTATGAGTTGTGCTCTACCTGCCTGACAGTTGTGGCTCTGCACCGTATCTCGTGTCATGGAGATTATTGTTTCCTTGATCTTCCCTTCGGGCCAACTTTGGTTTCTGAAAATGTGTCAGTTCATTTCCTTCCATATTGCCCATATGATTATTCCTAAGATGAGTATCCAACAAATATTCACCTCTTCTTGTTCACTGTAGTTCTCTTTCCATAGATTGATGGTTGCGGCGATGTTACCTCGGATCCTGTTGGACTGGAGGAAGATACTTGCCACCCAGTCCCAGAGTTCTACAGTGTAGGTGCATTTGTCAAGGAGATGGTTTGTTGTTTATTCCTGATCTTGACAGAGGTGACATCTAGAAGGACCTATGAATCCCCTTTTCCTTAGGTTTTCCCAAGTTAGAATGCGGTTGTTGAGTATTAACCATTGGAAAATATTTATTTTTTCCCACTGGGGGTTGTTCCAAAGCTTATCCCATTGTTGCGATGGGTCTCCTTGGCCCAAGTCCATGATATAGTGTCAGACTTATTTCAGGTTGAATTTCCCACCATCCTTTTGCCCCCATCTCAACTGGCCATCTCCTTCCGTGACTGCTATTTTCCATCTTCCCAGTTCCTCCTCCACCACTTTTACTATTGTTGCGGGTTGATCACTATTATGTGGAGTGAGAGTGTCCCAGATTCTCCATTTGTTGTGGTATGTTTCTTGTTTCCAGTATTGGTAGACTTTGGTTTTACCTTGAGCTATTAGCTCCTTGGAGTACCTCTCTGTATGGGTATTTATTTATTTATTTTGTGATTTTTAATTTTTTTTCCTTGGTCTCTTCCAGCTATGTAGGTTAATATCACAATCTTGAACGGTTAGTATATGGGGAGCAGGTTAGGTAGGGATTTGAAATCCAATGGACTAATCGAAATTTATATTTTTAACAATTTCATTAAACTTATTAAGCATTTTTTTCTTGATTTTGATGATGGCTTCTTAGGATTTCCTACTACATTTTATGCGTAAACAATGAGCAATTTATCTATTAAATATTGATTTTGATGATGGATTCGTAGGATTTCTTACTACATTTTATGCGTAAACAATGATCAATTTATCTATTAAATTTCAAATACCATCCCTTTAAAACAATGAGCAATTTATCTATTAAATTTCAAATACCATCCCCGTAAAGATTTTTAAAGTGAAATATATCACTTGTATTGGTATTTGACAAATAACAAAGATACACACTTATTGTAATTATGGTTCATGGGATTAAATATACAGTTAATAGGTTAAGAATAACAATAAACTTCTTACAATTTTTTATATATAACAAGCTTGAAGTTTGTTGTTGATGGGATTAAATATACAGTTAATATGTTAAGAATAATAGGTAAACCTCTTACAATTTTTTTATATATAACAAGATTGAAGTTTGTTGTTGATGAGTTTTATGTATTTTTAAAAGATACAAAGTGTCCTAAATTTTGATAGACTTCTTAAAAGATATAATATTTGGCTTGTAATTAGGATATGGTTAGTAGTATGATATTTTTCTTAATTTGATTGGGTTCTATGGTTTGAGATATGTTTTAAGACCAAACTAAGAGCTATATGTCTTAATAGTTTCCTTTCAGGTTTATTGCTCATGTATACAACCCCAAACTACCTTAAATGCATTGTAGTGGGAATTATTACCCCATAAGTGGTATATATGCATACTTTTGACATTTAATGTAGAATGAATGAGTCCCATGGCCAAATCCTTTTTTTTTTTAATGCCAAAAACCAAGGACTCATTCCCTAACAATTTTTTTTATATCTCATTAAACATGCATAAGGTCATAAACCACCACAAAGGCCCTATAATGGGAAATGTTTACCAATGAATGGTATATATGAATAACTCTGACAATTTGTGTACCATGGATGGATTTGTTTAGGTGTAGAAATTAAGGTTTTAGGTCTTAATGGTTCCTAATAACGATCATGGGCCATGCAAGGGGCCCCATAAAACCATTACTATTCTTGGCTGACTAGAATCCATGTTTAGTGCCCCAGCGTCAGGATTCATTCCTTGAGATACCCATTGCTAAAAGCATGGAAATGGTACCCATATCCCCAATTGGTTACCAGGGACCCCTTTTGGAGGTCATATGTGGTTGTTCAAGGAGGATTACTTCTTATCCCTAGAGGCCTTGAAGCACCATTTAGAGAGTAAGGTCCATGTTCCTTCCATCGACCATGTCTAGGGCCTCAAGACCAATGCCAAGATATCAAAACATCCAAATGGTGTCGATGTCCCCACATAAAGGCCAAGGACACCCTTAAGAGGTAATTTCACCCATTAGTCATGTTTTATGTGTCATGTCTCTTGCTATATGTCTACATCAAACTTAGGTTTGATCAAAATCAACATTTTTTTCATCTTTCAATATCATGTCTTATTTTGAGAAACCACTACAATATGTTACAAATAACAGTAGCTAATGAAATTGCAAACATACATAGACTTGTTTATGCACATTTCAAATATCTATTTTTTTAAAGAAATATTTTCTTTTCTCTTATTTTCGTGTGACATAACTCATTAATATAGAAACAGACAATTAATATTGCTATTGTAACTTTTTAATTTATTAATGTTTTTAAAAAAAAATGCATGTGACAATATTAGAAACTAACTTATACATGTTAAAAAAATCATGTTTTCCTTATGGACCTTCAAATGCTAAACAAATGCTTGACATACAAATTTCGGTCTGTGCCTACTTTATTGATTCATAAAAATTATAAAACAATCATAATTTTTGTACATTGATTCCATTATTTAGATATTAAAGTATTCCACTTACTCAAACATATATCTTATTCTCTAACAAAAAATTGTGAATGTTAGAAAAATCAAAGTTGGTACTCAATTTTATAAGTTTTATCTTCTTAAGTATACAAATTAAAGGATATTTATTTTTTAGATTTGTATTACGGAGTTGGTGCATGCGTCAACATTGGACATGAAGCATGTAGGAGTTATGTGTTAACCATTGGAACTTGTCTAGTGGTAGGAGAAGATTTTGGGGCAAGCGATGTTGGGTACAATGGAAGTGTTGGATGGAATGTGTTGATAGCATTCAGTCACAACTGAAAAACGAAAAATAAATACCCTCTGCCATAGTGGGCAGAAGTAAACCACAACATAAGTCCAAACCCTTTATTTTTTGACAACGAGAAAAGGCATCGGGATCATGTTTTTTAAAGCCTATATGTTTCATGTAATGAATCCTTTAAAAGGCTTAGGATACTCCATTGAAATTAGCTTGGAGATGACAGGTGAAGGCTCACTTGGGTGGCTTGGATGGATTTTCTCAAGGGAACAAGTTTTTGTATCTTTATTGGTTATGGTGATGGAGTTTAGGGATGGAGATTGTGGGATCCTACTATCCAAAAATCATCATTAGCAAAGATATATGTGTGGAACAATCAAGATTTGCTTAGGATCACAAAAGGAAGATTTGTTTGCAAACTCAAGGAATCATTGTATGGCATAAAGGTACCCAGGCGATCATACAATATGGTTGATTCCTTCATGGTGAGCTAAAGTTTCTTAAGAAGTGAGTATGATCATTGTGTTTATGGGATATTCATTATCTTGGTGTTATGTTGATGATATGCTTGTTGCAAGGAAAACATTGTTGAGATCAATAGGTTTAAGGCTCATTTGGATAGGAATTTTGAAGAAGGATGTAGGAGCAACAAAACAAATCTTAGGCATTGAAGTATTCAAAGATGGGAAAAATGTAAGAAGGTTGATTATTGCGATGGAATGTTCAAATGTTTCACATGTAGTTGGTGTTGTTAGTAGGCACATGGAAAAATCAAGCAAAGAGCATGGAAATGGGTGCTTCGATATATGAGAAGCATGAGTATCACATACATTGGTTGCAGTGATTTATTTTGTGGTTATGTTGATTCAAAGGAGGTGGATTTATCCATACCGGAGAAAAATGTGCAGACATGTTAATGCAACTAGTATTGTTAGATAAGTTGCGGTGATGTTTGGCTTCTCTCAGCTTGCAGGAAGGTGATTTTTGATTCGTTGCGAAAGGTCTAGAAAATTTTTGATTTTTTATTGTTGGGTTGTGACAACACATACCTGTGAGTTACATTCATAGTCATTTCATCAATCTTTTGGCTTTCCATATGCCTAAAAAATTCTTGAGTTATTTTTGTTTAAATGTAGAATCCTGTGAGGTGTTTCTACGAGACTTGTATTAGTTTCTCCATTACTTGGTTGAGAGATAAAGAATACCATTGCCCCCAATCTATTTGTATATCTTGTGTGTGATGTCTAACATTTCTCTAATTTTTTCTCTGTTCATGAATTATGTCTGCAGGCTTAAAGTCCAACAAGTGGTATTAGAGCTAAGGTGAGTGAAGGTCTGTGAGAGCTAAGGAAAGATTGTCATTCATGCATAGAAAATGAGAGTATGTTAAAAAGTAATTGAGGGTTTGGTGCTATGTTTGTGAGGAGGAAAAATTGTATGAGTTTGAAAGGTTGTTGGACAATGAGGAGAAAGTTCGATGGGGCAGTGGTGTTGGAAACCATAATAGACTTGCTATAGAGCTAGAACACGGAGGTGAGGATTGGAAGCGGTGAGGTCCTCGAGAGGTGACGAATGAATACTAAGGTAGACTTCTACAGTGGATGGACTCTTAGAAGGTCTAGTAGACATGTTGAGGAGCCTCCCAAAGGGGATGGGGAGTTTGAGGGCCCTGTTAGTGGTCTGTTTGGTTGCAAAAATCATGGAGGACAGGAGTATTGAAGGACTGTAAGATATTGTCATGCAATTGGACATAGGCATGAATGAGAAGTTCCTTTTCCTATTGGAGTCGCTCTGCCAGTGTGGAGGAGCGTGGGCTACCTAGAAGTGGGATGAAACTTCGTGCACTCCATTGATAACATATACATGTGATTTTTTATTCGTGGTGGCATGAGTTTTGATTGAATTTTTGTAACATCCCTACTATAATCCCCAATTTAATTTAGACATAATGTAGATGTGAATGTAGCTATGGACAAATGATGTAATATGCATAATGTATTTTATGTTTTTAAATAAAAATAATGTGATACCAACTGCTAGGAATATGAATAGAGAGTTAGGAGTGTGTGAGAACCCAATCATTGAATACCTATCAGGGGGTGGGTGTAGAAGTCACCTCCATACTTATTGAAAGCATGGGGTTGTAATACAATCAACATTGGGCAGAGTGAGTAGTTAATGGACTTGGGAAAATAGAGGAAATTCGTATGGGGAGTATAGGAATCTTTTCACATTTAGGTTGGGCATGAACAACAAGGGGAGAGTAGGGAAAAAGAGCACCAGATCTAGGATAGGAAGGATGGATGAATTTTGGAGCATGTTGGAGTGTATTTGGAGCATTTTGGAGATGGAAATTGAAGAGCTAAGTTGTCAGGCCTGAAGAGTGAACTCCCAAGTGAGTTGCATTGTAACAAAAAGTGTTGTCATTTTTCCTGGTAGTTTTCCTAGAAGTGAGTTCCTTTGAGTTCCCAGCAGAGAGATTCCTAGTTACCTGTGCCAGAGAGACCCTCATAAATGAATGGGATGCCCGATGGAATAAGAGCATGTAAGGGTCCTAACCCGCACATAGGTAGAAAAATATATTCAGATGTAATAAAGGTCAATATTAATAAGGCCTTTCAATAAAATAGAATAAGGCAAATGTAAGAAGACCTAATAGAAGCTTCCACTTCTAGAAGGATCTTCCTCTAGATGCTTCTTTTGATAGACATATTTAGTCTAAATAGGAGTCAAGGGTATAAGAACCCTAGCTTGGATATTATTGTAATAGAGCGTTGCTCAATTGGAGGTTGCCCCCTCGAGGAGGCCTGTGAACATTGTTTTCTAAATCAAGTGCTATTTCTATTGTGTTTATTATATCATTTATGTGTTATTGTGGAGATTATGTTGGTTATATTACTGTTATTCTACCATTTCTAGCATTTTATTTATGTACTGCATACTTTTTATATCTGGTATATTACAAGTGGTATCAGAGAACTTTCCTTGGAAGAAATTGTGGGTAATTTTTTTCAGGGTAGAGACGTATTCTGATGTCTTTAAGCCACAAAGATCTGTCGTTATGCGAATAAACCTACGGTTGAGGGATTCATACACGCAGGAAATACAAGTGGTTCTTAAGAGCACATATGTTGGCCACCCTTGTAACCCCTGTTGGTACCCCTTCGAGTGGTAGCGCATCAGACAACACCTGTGTATGGATTGGCCTATATTTCCTGAAGCCCTCTTTAGATAAACCGATCGGTCACCTGACTGCTGTAGTGCCACTGAGAACAACACTCGGGAAGATACTGTCTAGTACCTGGGTAGTTGGGTAGTACATCTAAGGGTACGGTCTATCCTCTTTAGTTAGTGCCCTGAGATATTGGGCCGAGTACTACTGTTGGACCTCACACGTATATCAGAGAGGTATAGCACAAGGAAAACCCTTGTCTGTAGAACCCTTGAATACCTAACCCTTGGGGGACAGAAACATAAACAAATTAAAACATACAAGATCTATTTCCACGTAATTGTGTTTGGGTTGCCAAATAACTACACGTTTCTTCCTGGTTAAGCATTTGGGGATTTCATCTCTGTAGTACTCTTCAGACCAGAGTATAACTCTACAGGTGTAAAAGAACCAAAAAAAGAAGTCTGGAATTTTTTTCAGCATTATTTGAGACCTATTCCATTATATTCACCTTTTCTCCCTTATCACCTTCATACATATCATTTTTCGGCAAAATTTTTTGACCCCACTAGCCCATTTTCAGTTCCCTCGTCCTCATGGCCCATACCCATAGCCAAGAATTGGAAGCTCGCTTCAATAATTTGCAATCTAGTCTCACCGCGACCCAACAAGAAGTGAAACAAATTAGTGCCAATTTTGAAACCATCAATACAACCATCAATACAACCATGCAGCCCTCAATGGAGGAAGTCAAACAAGAACTGACCACCCAAATTGAATCTATCTTTTCATTACTCTACACCAAACTGAAAATCCCTATAGATAACCCTTCCCTTGACTCACCTCCACATATTGATGGTGAACATTCATCTCATTCCCATAACTTTCAACACCATCACTTTCAATGTGACCTATTCCTTCCGTGGGTGGATGTGACCAAATTTGATGGCTGAGACCCCACTGGGTGGGTAGCCCAAATGGAACATTATTTATCTTTATATGGAATTACAAATGACTTGGCCAAACTCCGGTATGGTGTTCTCCATCTAGATCAAGAACGTTGGCAATGGTGGCAATGGAGAAAAAATTCTCATCAAGGGTATATTGCTTGGACACATTTTTTGGCTGACCTTTATGAACACTTTGACACTGACACCAACCATTTGGGCCGTTTGACAAAGTTGAAACAATCAAGAATAGTGGAAGACTTTATAGCTGCCTTTGAGCACCTGGCTTTTCGAACAGAGGGCATGACTGATGCCTTTTTTAGAGAGTGTTTTATCTATGGCCTCAAGGATGAAATTCCAACCCATGTCCTCATGGCTCAACCTTTGAGTTGGGTGGAGGATACTAAAAGAGATAAAGAAGCACAACAGGTTGTATCTTCTCAAAACCAAAAACCATCCTTTATCTCTTGTTCTAAACCCGTAAATCCCACTACTCCCTCTGCCCCACTAAAGATCCAAAAATTGACCAAGGATGAAATGGATGAATGCCAACTCAAAGGCCTTTGTTATAATTGTGATGAAAAATATTTCCCAGGCCACAAGTGTAAGGAACAAAAGATTTTTATGGCCATCTCCGAGGATATTTCAGAAGAGGATGTTGAAACTCCCCTTGTGTCTGAGTCACCTGAAACCACTAACATAACTCCTCCCTAAGACCCTCCCGAAGTAGAACCGATCATTTCCCTCAATGCTCTCACTGGCTTCTCCACTCCCCAAACCCTCAAGTTAATCAGTTACATCAAGCATCAGAAGGCCATCATTCTGGTTGATAGTGGAAGCACCCATAATTTTATTCATCACCAAATTTCTCAAGAAACTCATTGCTACATCCATGTCGTCAACAATTTCCAAATCATGATTTCCAATGCTAGTTCCATGAAATGTGGAGGACGCTGTGAAAATGTGTGTCTCCAAATCGGTGACTACCACCTAAAATCCCATATATTTGCTATCGACATGGGCAGTTGTGACATTGTGTTGGGTGCAGACTGGCTAAGGACTTTGGGTCCCATTCTCATGGATTTTAAGGAATTAACCATGCAATTCAACCAGGAGGGCCACCAATATAAATTCCAAGGCATCACCGCTGGTTCACCTGAGATTATTAGTTCCCATCGCATGGAGAATCTGCTCAAAAAAGGTCATTCTGGTGTTATTACCCAACTCAGTGCCATACAAGCAACATAGAGACCCTCGGTGTGCCAATACCTCAAAGCCTTCCTCCCTAAACATCAAATGGTGTTTTCCACTCCCCAAGGACTCCCTCCTTCCCATGGTGTTCATGATCATTCCATTCCCCTTGTACTCGGAAGCCTTCCTCCCAATATCCATCTGTATCACCACTCCTTCTCACAAAAAAATGAAATTGAGAAAATGGTTTGGGAACTCCTTAGTGCAGGTGTTATCCATCCTAGTATGAGCCCCTACTCTTCTCCTATAGTCATGGTCCTGAATAAAGAAGGTTCTTGGCGAATGTGTCCTGACTTCCGTGCCCTCAACAAACTGACCATTAAAGACAAATTTCCCATTCCTGTCATTGATGACCTCCTAGATGAATTGAGTGGTGCCTAATTCTTTTCTAAACTTGATCTTCACTTGGGCTACCACCATATACGTATGAAAGATGAAGACATTCCCAAGACTTCCTTTAGAAATCAAGAGGGCCACTATGAGTTTCTGGTCATGCCCTTTGGCTTGTGTAATGCCCCCTCCACCTTCCAAAGCCTCATGAATCATGTCTTCCATCCTTTTCTTCATCATTTTGTCTTAGTTTTCTTTGATCATATCCTCATCTGTAGAAAAACCTGGGAAAACCATCTTACTCATGTGGATCGAGTTCTCCATCTACTCTCTCAGTACCAACTTTTCTTGAAACCGTCTAAATGTGCTTTTGGAACCTCAGAAGTAGAATACATGGGTCATACGGTTGGCAAGGATGGCGTCAGGGTGGATCTGAAAAAGATTGAATCTATGCAAGACTGGCCGCACCCAAAGACTCTGAAAAACTTGTGGGGATTTCTGGGCTTAACAGGGTATTATTGCAAGTTTGTTAAGAATTATGGAAAGATTGCAGCACCTCTCACTGCTCTCCTAAAAAAGAACTCTTTCACTTGGACTCCAGCTGCTGCTCAAGATTTTCAAACCTTGAAGATGGCCATGTGCACCACTCCAGTTCTGGCCCTTCCTGATTTAACAAAGACCTTTGCATTGGAATGTGATAACTCAGGGAAAGGAATTGGTGTTGTAATTATGTAAGAGATTCGACCTCTGGCCTTTACCAGCAAGTAATTATCTGACAGGAATCTGGGAAAATCCATCTATGAAAAGGAAATGATGTCTATTATACATGTCGTTGATCTATGGCACCCTTATCTATTGGAGCAACATTTCCAAATTAAGATCGACCAACAAAGCCTCAAGTATTTTCTGGAAGACCGCATTTCCTCCCTGGAGCAACAAAAATGGGTGACTAAGCTCTTTGGATATGATTATGAGATCATTCACAAGAAAGGAAAAGACAATGTGGTGGTGGATGCACTTTGCCGAAAATATGAAGATGAAGGATCCCTTTTTTCTCTTTCCTTCATTGTACCAGATTGGCTCCAAGACGTTCACTAGGAATGGCTACAAGATCCCAAAAGTTCACATCTGATCCAGCAATTGCAGTCCAATGCTCCAGCTCCCCCAAGGTACTCTTGGCTCCATGATGAGCTTCGATACAAAGGCCGTTTGTATTTAATTAAACAGTCAAATCTTAAATCCATGGTACTTTTTGAGCTTCATGCTACACCCACAGTGGGGCACTTCGGGTTTACCAAAACCTATGACAAGGTCAAACGTTCTTTTTTCTGGGATGGTATGAAATAGGCCATCCGTAATTTTGTCATTGAATGTGATGTGTGTCAACACAACAAGGGATAAACATTGAAATATCTGGGCACACTACAACTGCTTCTAATTCCACCTTCTATTTGGAAGGATATCTCTATGGACTTTATTACCGACTTACCCAAATTGGGAAATAAATTAGTCATAATGGTGGTTGTTGATCGCATTTTCATGTATGCTCATTTCTGTGCTCTTCAACACCTATTTACAGCATCCACGGTGGCTCAAATTTTCATGGACCAAGTCTTCAAGCTTCATGGAATGCCACACTCTATTGTTTCTGATTCTGACCCAACTTTCACAAGCAACTTTTGGGAAGAACTGTTCAAGCTACAGGGCACCCAATTGCATCTCATCACAGCTTATCATCTCCATACTGATGGTCAAACAAAATTTTTCAACAAGTGTTTGGAAACATATCTGAGGTGTTTTTCCTCTGAAAATAAAAACCAGTGGGCTCAATGGTTACCCCTAGCTGAATGGTGGTACAACACTTCCTACCATACAACTACACGCATGACTCCTTTTGAAGCGGTATATGGACAAAACCCACCTTCAGTTCTCTCATACTTACCGGGTACCTCGAAGTTTTAGGCGGCTGACCAAACACTTACAGTTTGAGAGGCTATTCTTCATACCCTCAAAGATAACTTGGTCATGGAACAAAATCACATGAAGCAACAAGCATATCAAGGTCGCTCTGAATGCCAATTTGCAGAAGGGGATCAAATGTTTATACAACTGCAACCTTACAAGCAAACTTTCCTCAAGGTCGAGCATTGTCAGAAGCTAGTGCCCAAATTTTATGGTCTTTATACAGTTCTCAAGTGTGTGGGACAAGTAGCCTATCAGTTAGCTCTGCCCAGTCATTCGAAGCTACATCCTATTTTTCATGTTTCATGCTTAAAGAAAGTGATTAGAACTAGGTGCCAAATTCAAACCAACCTTCCTGAGTTAGCTGAAGAAGGATCCATTTGGCTACAACTAGAAGCATTTTTGGACTAGCATGAGTGTCGCCTACATCAGAGAACCATGAAGGAAGTGCTAGTTCAGTTGAAAGATACAACTCCAGCAGATGCCACTTGGGAACCAACTACCATTCTGCAACAATTTCCACATCTCAGGCCTTGAAGACAAGGTTGTTTTTAAGGGGGCGGACATGTTAGGGTCCTAACCCGCACATAGTTAGAACAATATATTCAGATGTAATAAAGGTCAATATTAATAAGGCCTTTCAATAAAATAGAATAAGGCGGATGTAAGAAGACCTAATAGAAGCTTCCGCTTCTAGAAGGATCTTCCTCTAGATGCTTCTTTTGATAGAAATATTTAGTATAAATAGGAGTCAAGGGTATGAGAACCCTAGCTTGGAGATTATTGTAATAGAGTGTTGCTCGACTGGAGGTTTCCCCCTCGAAGAGGCCCGTGAACATTGCTTTCTGAATCAAGTGTTATTTATGTTGTTGTTCTTATATCATTTCTGTGTTATTGTGGAGATTATGCTAGTTATATTATTGTTATTCTGCCATTTCTAGCATTTTATTTCTATACTGCATACTTTTTATAACTGGTATATTACAGAGCAGTGAAGGGGTACATTCCTTGGGTTGGACAGATCAAGAGGAAGAGAACTAGAGGAAATTTGGGATACATGTAGGAGAATACTAGTGGGTTCTGGGATATTAAGTTGTGAGTGGACTGTTAGAGGCACCCTTCTCTTGTGGATTCCTAGCCCCAGCTCAAGGGTGACTTTCTATTGATATTTGGAGTAACGGGTCTATGGTTGGGTGGAATTTCCTTCCCAAGTAGTTGGTTGCGCAAACATTTTAAAAGATAAGTGTTTAGCTATTTTCTGAGTTATCTTACGAGTTCTATGACTGTGCATTTTATCATGTGTATGAGAATGGTTTTTATGTGCTATTGTATTTGATTAGTGGGATACATTATGTTAGTTAAGGATGATGTAAATGAATTTAGTTATGAGTATCACATCTTTAGTTCGTAGTTGGTAAGATACAAGAATTAATTAGAGGAAGAAATTTTTTAATTTATGTGTATTTTCTGCAAGTTATGTTCCTTGGTTAAGCTGGGGCACAAGGTATTCACTCCATGAACCTGTGACATAGGATGTGTGTTCATGGGATATTAAATAATACCCCTAATTTCATTAGATATTAATAAATGCCTCTCATAATCCTTTCGATGGACCCCCCTCCCAATACATCTTTCCAATAATATAACCCCCTTTTTTTACTAGATACCCCTTTTTATACCCCCCAATACCTATAAATTCCCCCATACTTTGCATCCCCCCATACCTACAATATATTGACCTTATTTTTCACAATTAAAAAAAAACCTTTATGAATGACCATGATAAGATATTGGTCAACAAGGTGAAGCCCCCATGAACTGGGGGATGTTACAATTTTGAATTTTGGTGACCTTGTAGAGGTCACACAGCTTGACGACATAGGCAGGGGAGGGTGATATTCATAGAGAATCATGAGGTTGATGTATATCTTCTTGCAAATAGAAATATGAGCTGGCCAATTGGAGTTTTAATGGAAGGTGGGTAGAATTTAGTGGGATCTCAGGTTGTAGAATTTTTGGTGATCTAAGTAAATGCAGAAATTGACTAAGAAGAGCCCGTGCTAGGTGAGAAGAGCCAAATTGGGTTGGCAGTGTGCAGGAGCATGTATATAAACTTCTTTCCAACAACAAGGTCTTGGTTGACTTCTGGATGCTATCGATGGCACTAGCAATGACCATGATATGCTAGAATATTATAACTGTGGAGATTGCTTGTGTTGATTGAGTGAATTCACTGAAGCTTTCCCCCGATGGGAATTTGGGTTCTGCAAAGGTACGAGTTGGTAATATCATACTTAGCGATGAACTTGGGTTATAGAGGTCTAATGTGGGTGGTGACGAAGTGAACATGGGATATGGAGATTCAAGTTGGTTGTTGGAAATGGAGGTTAAAGCAATGGTAAGGAACGGTTATTGAATGGAAGGTTCAAGCTGGACTTTTTGTATGTAAATTGGCATACAACGATGGTTAGGCATGCTTACCCTAGGTTCAGAATGTCACCGGTAAAGTCTAGACATTCTAGGTGATAAGGGGGAGCATGTGGTATTCCTAGATATGGTGACTTTGAAGTTTGGCTAGCTTTGGTTATGGGAAAGGAGGGGAAGTTAGGTCAAGAGTCATGGTTTCAGAGACCTGTGTTTTGGTAGATCATGTTTTTTGAGAAAAAGACATAACAAATCAGATAATAAAAGTAATCTATGATTCTTACTTTTTTTTGTTTTTATTTTTTATTTTTCTTCTATCATGTTAAATGACTTTGTTTTTAAGTAATGTAACTTTTTTCTATTATTTTTTCTGTTATATTAAATAAATAAATAAAAATCATAGAAGAAATATCGTTTGTTATTTTTATGTTTACTTTGTCTGGTTGAATGAATTTTTTTTCTATCTTGTTAAATAATTTTGTCTTTACATTATTGTTTTCCTCTATTTTTTATTTTTTCTTTACAAAGCAAGATAGTGAAAGTTTTTCTCTTTTGATTTTTTTTTTCTTTATTTTTATTTTATTTATTCCTAAAACTAAAAAAAAAATTATTTTGTTTGCTTTGATTTTATTTTTTTTAAATGAAAATTTAAAAAAAACAATGAAAAGGAAGGAAAATAAATAGTAATAAATAATAGTGGAAATTTCATTTAAAAAACAAAAGAAAAGTAAAAACAAACATCAAACAAATGACAAAGAAAAAAATATTTAGAAACACATTAAATGATAGTAGAGATGTTATTTAAAAAGATAAAAGATAAATAAAAGAAAAGAAAAAAAATGATAGAAAAAAAGTTGTTTAAAAACAGTAAATATTAATAGAAATTTCATTTAAAAAATAAAACAAAAACCAAGAAAACCACTAAGAAACATTATCTAGATAAATCCAAATGACTTTTTTTTTTTTTTTATTCTCATTTTTTATATAGTAAGTTTTATTTTTTTCCTTTTATCTCTATCTTTTTTCCTTAAAGTAAAAGTAGAAAAATCTAAATAACTTTTTAAATTTTTCTTTGTGGATTTTCATTTCATTTTCTTCTATTTAAATTAATTTTTCAAAAAAAAAATTAATAAAAAAAAATTTGTTATATTTTTTTCAACTAAATTAAAAAAAAACCATTAATAAAAGAAAATGGTTTTTTCTATGTTAATTTATGGTAGTTTCATCTTAGCGGTATTTAAGAAACAATTTGCTCGACAAATTACATCTATCCCTTTGAGTAAAAGAGAAATTTGAATGATATTTACATTGAACTTAGAACACAGATATCACATGCTTTCTTAGGTTTACTACGTGACAACCTCGAAATGTGGCAAAATTATGGTCGTCGGCTTTTTTGGTTGCTTCCAAGGGTGGGTTCATCTCATAGGGTTGAACGACCACCATATGGGGAGTACGTTAAGGATTTGAAAACCAATTTATGTATCAAAATTGATACTTTTAACAATTTTATGAAATGAAATGAAATTGATATAGCGCGAGTGGGCCTAATGGTTAAGAACATGTGTTTCCTCTTAAGATGTCACAAGTTCAAATCTAGAGGGGGGTAGGGTATGTATATCTCTATACACTTTACCAGTCAGATCATTGGCCGGAGGGGGGTCTCTTGTCCCACAAACAAGGGGGTCTCATACACCAATTTGGTGTGGCTTGGCTGTGACCTTAAAAATAGATTATTATTATTATTATTATTAAGCATTTACCTTTACATTGATGACAACTCCCTAGGATTTCTTTGGACATTTGATATGAAAATGATGAGCCATTTATCAATTAAATTTCAAATTCAGCAATTACCAATTCCAAGAAAATAGCAAGATAAACCCTTATTTACCAAGAACATTCTATCACCATAGCAAGAGACAAGCATCCAAAATATAGCACACCAATTTAGCTCCAAATACGAGTGTTTAGCATCCAAATAGCATCAAAGAGAGAGATATGCATTTTTCCCAAAGAGGGCGAAAATTTCAGCCACAAAATATGTAATTCTCAAGTGAGTTGATTTGTCTAATGAAATGAATTAGGTCTCCTTTTATACAGGACCTTCAAAATTAGTTTGTTTGCTTATCTTTAGGGTAAAACAGAATTAAGGAGGCTGACCTCCTCTAATCTCCCCTTTACAAGTTATAATTCAAAGTTTACATAAAAATTCCCCTAAAAGGGTGATGTCATTCCCTAATTAGCCTTCAAGTGAGACATTTTTTCCTCTAGAAGAAGTCATTGAACCTCCAAAGGCCATGGACCAAACCACCTAGTGCTCTAATGTATGGAAAAATCCTCTCTCCATCAAAAGGTTCCAAGTCATCATCAAAACCACCAACACCATTAAACCCTAGCCTTCCTCATGTGACGTCATACCCCATAAGTGTAGTGTAAGGCCTCCAAAGGCAAGTCATTAGGGCTAGGAAGGATAGAAAATCACATACAAGGGTTCCTCAAGTGCCTCCAAAGGAAACATATTTGACCTAGGTGTCCAAGAAGAAAGGGTGCATCATCCATCGTGTGGGCTTCAAGCCCCAAGTGAAGGTCCAAGTGACCTTGTGCCTTCATGAAATAACTTCCACATGTCAAGGCCCTGTAAATACAAGAAAATTCACCCTTCAAGTGATCACAAGTCATAAACATCATGTCAAGTAGCCATACATAATAAAAGAACCACCCAAAAATGTGCATCAAGTCCCCCCTCTCAAAATAAACATATGATAAAAGACCTTATGCAACTTACCAAATTTAGGTATGGGAGAGTTGACATGGTGACCTATTGGGTGGATTATTTCCCAAGTTAAGGAGTGTTTGTGATCTGGATTTTATGATCAGAATGAATTGAATATAGATTATTATCAAAACATGTTCAACAAAAAATAACAGATATACAGTAAAACTGGTTTTTATTCAATAAGGAAATAAGTTGAAACTGTAAAATGCAGCGGAAAACAAGCTTGCTAGAATGGTGGTGACTTATCTCTGAGAAGGGATGTGACGATTGTGCTCATTCTCAAGAAGGTGACCACAATGAAGCTCTGAGGGCCTTTTTACAATAAAGATGAATGCTAAAACCCTAGACATCCAAAAATCTAACCCTAGGAGATGAAACACCAAAAGTCATGTGGGCTCCGTTGGGGTAAGTTAGTACATCAACTTCTTGTTGTCATAACTTTTGCATACGATCTCTGTTTTAGGTGCACAATAGCCCATTGGAAAGGTCTAACCAAGAAGAATGATTTTCGACTAGCCCGGGTTAGTTCCTTCAACAATAATCTGGGCCCCAAATCCCCAAAAAACGTCATTTAATGCCTCAAAATGGCCCCAGAAGTTTAGAATCCAAAAAACTGTCGAAAAATTGCCAAGGTGGAAAACTATTTTTCAATCCATTGGAATAGGTGGGTGGCCACCGATATCCACCTGTATCAATCCTCCCTCCTTAAGAAGAAATGTTCTCCATTTTGTTGAGTTCCCCCATCAATTGAGGAAATTTATGCTGAATTTTGCCTCGAGTGAGCCACTTGCCTTGGTGCAGGAGCTGCTCGACTTTGGCAACTCGATAAAGCTGGATCCTTTACTAGCAAGAGCCCTTGACCTATGTGTCCACAATATGATCATTGGATGCCTTTTGTATGCATTCGAGGTTGAGCTATGTTGGTGTCAGTTGTTCTGCTACCTCTGAGGTGTCCAATAATTATGGGAAATAAGGTCGAAGGAGATCCATGTTGAACATTGGGCATAGGCCAAGTAAAGAAGGAATGTTGAGCTCAAAATAATTATCACCCACATCATTGGTGATGGTTTACAACCCATAAAAAAGTGGTTGAAGCTTCCAATGGGGTCCTGTAAGGCATTCTTTCTGCAAGTGCAACCAAACTTTGTCGCCCACCTGAAACTTATGTGGCACCCGGTGTTGATCATGGTGGTGCTTGTACTTATCATTGGACTTCTATAGGATATCCTGGACTTATTGGTGGATGTGCTAGATACCCTCAATGAACCGGTTGGCTTTGTTAGCTTCAATTGAAGAAGGATATGATTCCACCGAGGTGACTGCAAGGGGTAGTGCAACATCTATGGGACCCAATGGTTGGAATCCCAACCCCCTAACAGTAGCTGTGGCTGGTTGAGTTATGTAGGGCACGATTGTAGCTATGCTAGACATAGGGAAGACTCTCATCCCATGTACGAGGGTGATTGGAATTATACATGTGAAGGATATGCATGATCATTCGATTTACGACCTCATTTTGGCCATATATTTAGGGGTGGAAGGCCGTGGATTTGGTGAGATTGGTGTCTAGCAGCGACCAGAGGCTCGACCAGATATATTTAGGGGTGGAAGGTCGTGGATTTGGTGAGCTTGGTGTCGAGCAGTGACCAGAGGCTCGACCAGACTACTAAGAAATCTATTGTCCCAATATGAGACAATGGTTTTTGGGATTCCAAAATGTACCCAGACTCATTCAAAGAAGAGATTTGTAGTGGCTTCTATTGTGATGCTCTTCTTGCAGGCGTCCATAATCACCATTTTAGAAAATCTATCAACAACCACAAAAACTGTTTCCCCACTTGGTGGAAGGGATGCCCGAAATGTGCTCCATTGATATGGATTCTCATGGCCTATTAAGAGTAGGAAAAGTAGTGTACATGCCCTTTTTCTTAGTGGTTGGTTTGACAATAGCACAGAGAGTGTAGGACCTGATATACTTGTTGACCTCCTATCGAAGTTTCAGCCAATAGAAATGTTTCTATAGCATTTGCATAGTCTTTTTTATGACAAAGTGTCATGCCACCTGACTGTAGTGGGCTTCCTAGATCATCTTCACTCACTCGCTTGATGGAATGCAGATATGGTCCAGACAACACAACAACCCATCCTGAAAATGGAAATTATCAACAACTATGTTTGTGCACAACATTTGGTAGGTGGTGGTGAAGTCTAGGTCTGTCTCATAGATTTGGGGCCATCCAAAGATCTCATGGTTGCAAGAGTCTGGCACTGTGGTTAGTTTCACGATTAGAAGTCTACTGAGGCAATCAATGACATGGCTGGTGCTTCCTATTTTATACTTGATGTTGAGGTGGAATTGTTGCAAGTATGTGGACCACTTATGATGGGGGTCATTCTACAATTTTCCTTGTGTCTTCATGAAGTGTAGTGGCTTATGATTAGAATCAATGATTGTCTCCTTCCCAAGAATGTAATTTCTCTACTGGCGATAGGATTTCACAATGGAGTACATTTCTTTGTCACAAGTAGGGTACATACGAACAACATCTGATAGTGTCTCACTATGATAGGCCACGAGGTGTCCATGCTGAGTGAGAATGAATCTCACAACATAGTCTAAAGCATCTCTCTCAATCTCAAAGGGTTGCTACATGTATGGTAGTGAAATTACTGGGGATGAGCATAAGAGTTTCTTCAAAACATTGAACTCTTGTTGTTGTGATTGGCCCCACACAAATTTATCCTTACCACCACCCTTGGTTATTTGGTTGAGGGCCCATGTAATATGGGAGAATCCCAACACGAAACTGTGGTAGAAATTAGCAAGGCCTAAGAAGCTCCAAAGCTCAGTGAGTGTGGTTGGGGCTCACCAGTCACAAATGACTTGGATCTTGGCTGGATCCACATGTACACAATGTTGATCAATTATGTAGCCTAGGTAATGGACCCTGTCCATGCAGAAGGAGCGTTTTTCCAAGTTGGCGTATAGCTTGTGCTGTCACAAGGTGTGAAGAACCTGTTGAATATGCTGCAAGTGCTCTGCCCAAGTCTTGTTGTAAATGAGAATGTCATTCAGATACACCACTACAAAAGTATTGGTGAATGGTTGGAGGATATCATCCATCATCCTCATGAAAGTGGCTAGAGCATTGTCAAACCAAAGGGCATGACCAACCATTCAAAAATACCTTCCTTTGACTTGAAGGCGGTCTTCCATACATTTATTTGTTCTATCGAGACCTGGTGGTAGCCAAAATTCAGATCAATCTTAATGAAGTATTTGGCCCCCATGAGATGATCAAGGAGGTCGTCTATTTGGGGAATTAGGTACCAGTTTCTGACTGTGATTTTAGTTAGGGCCCGATAATCAATGCAGAGTCGCCAGGTTCCATCTTTCTTATGTACCATCATGATTGGGATTCCTCAAGGTGATGAGTCAGGATGAATGTGCCCCTTATGGAGAAATTATTAGATCTGTTTCTTGATCTCCTCATTCTCTAACAGAGAACGGTGGTAGACTGGCCCATTGGGTAGTGGTGCACCAGGGGTCATATCGATGGGGTGCTTGACCTGACAGTGTAGAGGTACCCTAGTCAGTGAGGAGAATATATCCAAGTATTATTCCATGACCTTATCTACTTGCTTCTGCTGTGTGGAGAGGTCGTCCGCAGAGATCTTGGATGTGGCTGTGATATTTCACTCATTTTGAGATTGAATCATGAAGAAGAAAAACTTCCCCACCTTAGAGATGAACTTCCTACATTGCTTGGCAAAGATCAAGGACATAGCACTAGGTGGGACTGCCTTGGGTATCTTGTACAATTTCTTGTTCAAAGTAATAATAATAGTGCGAGGACGAGACTCATATACAACATGGAATTTCCATAAGTATGGTTGGCCCAAAAGAACATTACAAACTTCGAGAGGGGAAAAATCACACAATACCTCAGCTTTGAAGGGATTGATATTATATGACAGGAAACATTGTTGGATGGATCAAATTTCGCTTCCTTGGCAGAGCCATCTGATGGTGTAGGGTTGCAGGAGCGGCATTGTCGGCAGGGCAAGTTGCTTAACAACCTCTACTGAGATAAGGTTCATCTGGATACTGCTACCAATGATGAATTGTAGCGGGCTACCCTTAACCCACATCTTTGAATGAAAAAGGCACTCACCTTCCTGTGGATCATCTGGTTCACCGAGATAGAGCTTGGTGGTAACAATGGTAGCACTGGGTTCTGCGTCAATGATTCATCTCCCCCTTTCTAGTTCCAAGTTAGAGTCAGAACCCGCATATGATTAAGAGGCTTTCACCTCATCCACCAATAACTTCTTTGAGTGGGAATCAACAATGTTATGGAAGGGGCTCTTATGGAAGTCACACCACTTCACGATATATTTATTTGTCTTTCCGGTATCCTTCTTTGCTTGTGGCCTGGACTGGTTTTGCTGAGGCAGTCCATCTTTCCTATGTATTTTGTTCTGTGGGTTGGGGCCACCTTTTTCTAGATTTTTTTGTGTGGGGTTCCCAGGCCCAAATTTTCATGTCTTTTGTTTAATCTTCTACTCAATTTTTACAACATATCGGTAGGCTACACCCAAGGATGAGATGTCCAGAAACTCCATTTCATCTTGGATGTATATATGCAGACCACCACGATTCCTGAGCACCATATGTTTCTCAGAATATTTGATACCCAGCTTGGTGCGCAAGGTATGGAAGATATTTGTGAACTCAGGCACTTCTTAGTCTCTTTCCTGCTGCAGTGTGGTCCATTTTGTGTACAGGTTATCATAACTTCCAACAGGGTAGTATTGTTCCTAATAACATCCTTAAAGTACTCCTAGGTGACTTCTACTGTAAATAATGAGGGTTCATATGTTTCCTTTTTCTCGGAGAAATTTTCCCACCAATCTTTGACATGGGGAATGAATTTGAGGAGCGCAAAAGTAATCTTTTCTCTATTCAAGAAGTTATGGACAAAGAAATACCCTTCTAGCAGATTCAACCATTTTTCTACAACATCTGTGTTTATATGACCTTCAAATATAGGAATATCGAAGTTGATTTGTACCTTGAAGGGGGAGGTGCCTCCGTTTGAGGAATATGTGTTGTCTCTTGGTAGTTGCCAAAGGATATGCGCAAAACTATCCATCATCTCATTCCTCTATTGTGTGAGAGATTCCTTGAGAAAATTTTTGAAGGGATCTCCTATCCCGTCGTCTTTATTTTCTCCTACCATGAGAGGTTGCTTAGGCATGCGAGAGATTTTGTCCTCAAGAAAAACTAGCTCGAGACCCAATTCTTTGTACCCTGACCTCATTGGGGACGTGCATTAAGAACGACAAGGAGAAGACCGCTCTGATACCACTGATCTAGATTTTATGAGAAGAACTAGATGAATATAGATTATTATCAAAATAGGCTTAACACAGAATAACATATATACAGTAAAATTGGTTTCTATTCAATAAGGAAATAAGCTAAAACTGTAAAATGCAGTGGGAAATAATCCTACTAGAATGGTGGCGGCTTATCTATGAGAAGAGATGTGACGACTGCGCCCATTCACAAGAACATGACTACAATGAGGCTATGAAGGCCTTTTTACAATAAATATGAATGCCAAAACCCTAGACATCCAAAATCCTAACCCTAGGAGATGAAGTGCCAAAATTCATGTTGGCTCCGTTGGGGTAAGTTAGTACATGAACTTCCTGAGGCCGTAACTTTTGCATACGATCTCCATTTTAGGCGCACGATATCCCATTGGAAAGGTCTAACCGAGAAGAATGATTTTGGACTGGCCTAGGTTAGTGCATTGGGAAATCACCTAGGCCCCAAATCCCCAAAAAATGTCATTTAGGGCCTCAAAACGAGCCCGGAAGTTTGGAACCCAAAAAACTGCCAAGGTAGAAAACTATTTTTCGAGCCAATGGAATAGGTGGGTGGCCACTGATATCCACCTCGATCAGTTTCCTAGGTGGACCATTTTTAAGTCATGTAAAAAGTATGAGTTGGATAGGGGTAATACTTTTGGGCATGGGGTTTTCTTGACATACAAGGGCTCATATTGTCTCATTTATGGGTGCCTTTGTAGAGGGTGTGCTACCCCTCGTCTGCGATGCATGATTTTTACAAGCCCTTTTTCCATTTAATTTATTAGAGTTTTTGGTTGAAGCTAAAGTGGTACTTCTACCTAAGCATGAAAAAAAATTCCCACCTTAACTCTTCCTTGGTCACATTGTCCTTCCCCAAGTTGAAGACGATTTGTAGGACTTCTACCTAATCATGAAAAAAAATTCCCACACACACTCTATCTTGGTTGGTATGTTCAATTAGTTATTTATTTTATGGGTCCCTCAATTTTTTACAAGAGACATTTCATTTCTCTTGGGATCCCTAGGTGAGCATATGGAAGGTTTATGATTCACTTTTATCTTTTTCGATCTATAAGACTTTGGGCCTTTAGCCCCTTCTTCCCATGAAATTAGGTGCAATCTCTTCTTAGGTCAATGTGGACCGAAAAAAAAAAGATGGGGAAACAAAGGGAAAGAAACATGGAAAGTGGAAAGTATGTGTGGGAGCGATACGATGAATCATCAAGGAAACCCCCTAGTAGCAACCCTTTCCCCAAGGGTGACCACTTACTAAAACACAATGTCAACCACCAAGGTGAAATAGGGAAAACATCATAATTTCCAAGCAAACATTTTCAAAATAAAGGAAGAACTGTTTGCATCATATTCAAATGATTCATTTATTAAAATGAAACTTACCACAATACCAGACTCATTAATTCATGGATCAAGATCGGTTTTCCTCTGTGAGCCAAGATGGTGTGGTGAATGGTGCAACCATCGAACTCATGGTGATGGGTGGTGTGATGTGCGGTTTTTTTTAGTGGTCTGTCTCTCAGTACTGCATGTATGCAACTTGAGGGCCTTGAGACATCATCTCCTTAGTTATCCCTAGAAATGGGGGATAACATAACCAAAAAATCTACCATTGTTGAACACTCTTCCAATACCAAACGCATGATTTTCTTTGACCCATTAAAATTTTTAGCTAGAGATCCTCATTACTCTACCCGCCTCATCAGAGAAACCATATAAATTGAGAAACACCCTAATAATATCAATAAAGAAGATTGTTTCCAACTTATCCAGTCTTGGGCTCCACTTATTAACCTCTTACGTAACCTCCAACACTAAATCATTTCCTTTGCTTCCTTTTCATCTCTTTCTACAAGACAACCTATTTACAACGCCACCATTCTTTTCCATAGCTAATTTATTTAATTTAATTATTACCTCCATCCAACTTGTATTTATCTCATTACATCATTCTAATAATAGCTAGTCACCTTATTATTCTCCTCATCTTTCTATTCCTTGATGATGAGTAGTGAACTGATTGAAACATTAGAAATTTAAAAACTCTCTTACGTGGTCTAAATCCAAAAAATAACTATGGATGACTAGCAACATATTATTGTCTAAACAAACATCTACTTATTTTTGTGTCCTAGACATGCATCATGTTCATTGAGTGTAGTTCAAAGTGTGGAGATAAAAAATAAGTTTACCCATCACTATAAGAACCTGAAACTGGATGCCAAGATCAAAGGATTTGGAAAACACTAGGTGATGATCTTCTTGGGAGGAATTGAGGAATGATTATAGCATATATTTTATTTAAATGGTATATACATGATGGTGTGTGCATGATGAGCAAATCTATGAATTGTCCCTAACATCTAGTTTAGGGAAGAATTGTTAATTCAATAGAGGAATTCATGGGGACTTCATACTTTGGTCTAGTTATTACTATATTTATTCTTTGCATATGCATTGGAGTTTCATCCCTTGCAAACATCAACAATTATTAGCTAGCAAACCCATTAGAATTTGACATCCATGGGGTCTTTATTATATCCAGTTTTCACCATTTCTATTATTTGTAGAATTGAAACTTTTGTCAGTAGCATCACAAAACTTGATCGAAGCTCCAAATAGTCTTATATGTATTTTGGTTTTCTTTTGTGGCTACCATTCTCAATACACTAAAATAACATTTGGGAGACATGATGCCACAAAATTGGAGCTGTTTTGATCCCTGTGGTTCCCAATAAGTTGAGTTCATCTACACAAATCCATCAAAATAAATTCATTGTTAGCATCCCCTTCTCAGCTTTGTGATTGTTATTTATGTAACAACCTTAGTTCTAAGCTACTTTCACATGTTTGAGATTTTGTTTCATATTAATCTTATTTTTCATGGGTGGATCTTCTACCAATAAGGGGATACCTCATTAAATGTATAAAACCCATAAAGGTATTTTGTCTGGACTTCAATACCCATTGTGCCTATCCATGATTGCAACTTCCCATACAAATACATAGGTTGAATGTCTATCAATAATGTGGGTACCTTGTTGAATTACCAAAGTCTCACATTTTGATTAATAACCAATATCCACATTAGTTGGCATCTAGAGTTCTTCTATAAAGGGTTTGTCACAAACTTAATTATCTTGTACATGACACTATCAACCATGGGGCTTCAGGTAAATATTCCACATGATATTGGTCATCTTACTAAGATCCAAACACTGGAAGTCACTTAATTTGTTTATGTCTTATAGAATAGATATATGAATGAGTAATGGCAATGATTGTTATAGACTATTGTTATGCACTGTAGAGAATTATCATACAACTAGCAATTGATTGTACTGCTTCCATGAACCCTAGAAAGCTTGATTAACCTTCAAAACTTCTAAGTGCACTAACCTAACTAATCATCAAGTATGGAATCACTGGCACAAATGTAGGTTGGAATTCTCTTTAATATCAATAGATGATAACATTTCCAGTCAATTTGCAATAAATAAAAAAAATTGAGGCACACTCAAGGTTCTAATCGGCTATAATTTTAGTGGGATCATCCCAGATGGATTGGAAAAATTGGTTAATCTGCAATTTTTGTAAGATTATCGTGGACCATAACAATTCTTTATGTTCTGGATTTTATAGTAGTTAAACATAATAGATTTAGATGCTAATTCTAAACATATTTTGTTGTAACAATGCTTTGAATTCCAATCAATTTAGTTATTCAATACCTTACACATTGGGTGATTTAGTTAATGTCACTTGGATATATTTGTTTGAAAATAAGCTCACTAGAGCTCTTGTGGTCTCAAATGCAAGCCAACCTAGATAAGACAAACTCCTCGTTGCATAGTACTTGTAATAAAGATGGAATGCTGATAGTTTATTTATGTTCACATGAATGCATGAATTACTGATGGATTTATTTTTGTTGCAAGCCAAGACTCATTCAAATTCAAATTTTAGGGCATACGAAAAAAGAAAAAGTCAAAGTCTGCACAAATACAGACAAAAAAGTTGGAGAAAACTAGTGGAGTGTGAAATGTTTGACAACTAGATTTGTATAGGTACAAGGTGGTTTGGACGACAAGTTTTGAGCTATTGATAGGTTTTGGGAAACAACTGCCCCTATATATATGCCTTGGGCATAAAAAGTTTGTTGGGGATGGGCTTGTGTTTTTAAGAGAGGTTTTATGACATATGCATAAATCATATTTAAAACATTAAAGTAACAAGTTCTTTGTTAAAATCCTTTCATATTTATAAAAAATTGAATATAAAACTTATCACTTCAATATTCCTATCCATACAAATAGAATGTGTTATCAACATGAAAATTTAAACTTGAATTGTCCACTTTCTTATTACAAATAATTTTACAGTCCATGTTCCTATAAATTAAGGTAAGCAACATACATCCAGCACTTTAGCAGTAAATATACATGGTATGCATAACAATTGTTACTATGGAGTCTTTCCGAATTTGGACATATTCAGTTCTTAGTTTTATTGTATGCACATATTGTTGGAACACCAATTCATGATGGTTCATCACACTTCTTTTGGAATCAATTGGTTAGGAAATAGACCTACATATAGAAGCAGTTGGTCAGGTGATTGAACATATCTCTACATTAGTCAGTCGAGTAGTCAACAAGTTTGTCTATCAGACAATCGACCAAAAGTTGAAGATAGTTAGCTAGTGGATTGACCAGATGAGAAATCGACTACGAGTAAGATGCATGGACAGTCTGGTACAACATCCTTTTCAAGCTGACTAGACAATAAATATTTGAAAGAGTCAACTCTAACAAATGACAGTTATATGTGGACAAGATCCTCTCGATTTCATGAAAGTTGGTTAGATCTTGAAGCTATAAATAACATACCTCATGGGTTATTATCATAAAGAGATCAACTGATATCATTGTTGTGTACAAGATGTCCAATATTCATTGTGATGTTCTGATCATAGTGTGTTGTTATTAAGTGTTGTAATGGTGTATTTAGGCAACACCTTTGTCTTTGAAATTTTATTCCCTCTTTGATTATCTGCAAAATTATATGTTTGTTTCGTAACAGGTTCCACCCTATTCGCAAACATGGTAACATAGATGATGCTTTGAAACCTCATATATTATCCACAAACCTTGTTGAGTCTGATTTTTTGTGTGATTAACTCTGGGATGATGGTTTTCTAGTTGGAACTTATTGAAATAGGACATTTCTTTCCAGATATCGAAGATGGCTTCAAATATTGATCTTGTAATTTTGAACAAATCAAATTATGCAGTATCGACACCAGACATGGAAACCCTATTGAATACTAAATTATTATGGAATTTTACAAAGACTGTGATTCCAGATCCAACAGATGATCATGAAAATTTCATTGTTCATGGGAAGAAGGATGAGGCTATGAAATTCATCATGACTTATATCTCATGGGAGATTCATTTTCACCTTAGTGGAATTGAATGCCCTCATCAAGTCTAGAATAATATGAAGTCATTGCTCAATAGAGTCGATCAAATCCACATCATGTAGTTGGAGAAAGAGTTGATATCTCTCAATCCTCATTCTTTTGACATAATAAAGGACTATCTGACATGTGTTAAGGAAATCCAGTTGAAATTGTAAAATTTGGAAAGAATTATCAGAAGAAAGATGGACAACTCATCAAGTTGGTCTTGATGAATGTGAGAACACCATTCAATGTGTTTGTTTCAACTTTATACACCAAATGGTAGGTATGCAAGAAATATGGTAACAACTACAACTTTGAATCTTTTGGTGGTCTTTTGATTACTAATCAACATAGACTATTTGAAGAATGTAATCTTGGTGGTAAACATCAAGCTCACTTGCTCAAGGGAAATAGAAAATCGAATAATAGGGAAAGAGTATCGTTTGATACATCTACATAGATACTTGGATGTCACCACTAGAAACCTAAAGGGAAAATAGATGCACCCCATCAAAGTCGAAAGAAGAAGACATGTCAACACTCTAGAAAAACTGGACATGTGGAGAATTTTTTCTACAAGAAGAGAGAGGATTTAGAGGAGAAGGTTAAATGCATTGAAGGAGATGTGTCCATTATTTATCGACCCGCTGATAATTTCACCTTACAAGTCGAAACTTTTCAATCCTTGTTGTATCATTCTGCATAGAATGAAGGGGTATTCGAATCTAGGTCCAATCATCATATGGCTAAGGATGATTCCTTGTTCACATCCTTGAATAAAACCGAGGAGAGGAAGATTATGTTGTTGATGATTTTTATCTCAATATTGTTGGTTGGAGTGATGTTTCCTGTTGACATGGGATAATTGTCGATGTTTATCGTGTACGAAAACTCAGTGCCAATATATTGTTTGTTTCTCAATTAACATAGATAGATAATATTGTATAATTTTGGCCAGATCGGTTCTTTGTTCGATATTTGAAGAAAGCTCAATTGATTTTCGCCAGAGGGTTTCTTGAATCGAAGGATATTTTGTATAAATTCTATTACATTACTCGGCCCAACAATGAACCAAATTCTCTTGTTTCTCACACTAATGAGTGAAGTTGAACTTGGCATGAAATACTCAGAAACCTAAGTTTTCAAAGTTTGAGTTGATGGTAACTTAGAATATGGTTGTTGTTATACCTAAAGTGTTTCCCCTTGAACAATTATGTAAAGGTTGTGTGCTTGGAAAGAATCAACATGAACCTTTTGACTCTAGCAAAGCATGGTGAGAACTTAACCAATTGGATCTAGTTCATAGTGATGTTTGTTGCATTAATATAGCTTCCCTTGCAAGTGCAAGGTATATCTTAACTTTCATTTATGATATCTTTCGTTTAAATTGAGTCTATTTTATGAAGAATAAGAATCTTGTCTTTGAAAACTTCAAAGAATTTAGAGCCTTTGTTGAAAATCATTATGTTCAACCCATCAAGTGCCTGAGATCAGAAGACATTGGTGAGTATGTAAATTGAATTTTTGAAGAATACCTAGTTTGATCTAGTATTGACTAGTAGCGATTGGTTCCTTACAAACCTTAGAAAAATGGCGTCACATAATGAAAAAATCGAATGTTAGTCGAAATGGATAGATTTCTTTTGCAGGCCAAAGATCTGCATCCTTGATTCTAGGATAAAGATGTATATTGTGAAAATTATCTACTCAATCATATCTCAACTCAAGTTTTTCCTTCTGTGACTCTAGTTGAACAATGGTGTGGAAAGAAGCCTTCAGTCGGCCACCTTCGTGTGTTTGGATTTGTTACCTAGGATCATATTTCCTATGATTGTAGAAATAAGTTGTATGTAAAGAGTCATGCTTGCATCATGATGGGATACTTTGAGAGTCCAAGGCATATTGACTGTTTGATATTGTCAAGCAACAAATAATTATCAGAAGAAATGTGTGGTTTGATGAGAAGTATTATGGAATCAAGTTGTTGAATTCCTATTCTGGATTACTACAGGATGATCACTTTGATGTTGTTTCTGAATTTGGATCTCCGATTCCATTTTCAGTCCTTTGAATGGACACTTGAATTATGTTCTTGTTTAAACTAGAATGTCAACCTCTGATTCGATTAGTCTGTTGATATCTGTTTTGACTAGTCTTCCATCTCCGTTGAATAAAGTTTTTTCGATTTTTTATCGACCTTCTACAATGAACATTAGTTAAAGTTTACCCATTTCTTGTCTACCCGGAGGGGCTACCAAGAAAATTGAATCTACTGGACCTAATGTTGGGGATATTTCCTCTAGATGCAAAACTTGAAGTCAAAAGCAACATACCAATGTTGTATTGCTAACTCGTGTACTTGAAACTTATTATCTTGTTTCCTACTCAAATGCTCAAGGATGACCTGAATGGGAACATGATATGTAAACATAAATTGATTCTTTGTCGAAGAATAACACTTGTGCCTTAGTTCCCCAATGACAAGTAAATAATATTCTGAAGTGTCTATAGTTCTATAGGACCAAATTTACCTCTAAAGGTATTTTTGAGTGACATAAATCTCACTTGGATAGAAAGGCATTTTCTCAACAAGAAGGTATCGACTACATTGAGACCTTTTCCCCTATTGCAAAGATGAACTATGTTCAATTGATCATTTCCCTTGTTTCTCATTTTGGATGGAAAATCCATCAGATGGATGTGAAGAGTGATTTTATTCATGGATACCTATATGAGGAAATTTTCATTGAATAGTGATGTAGGAGCATCTACATCAGCATTTAAAGACGAGGACGAGCTGGAGAACAACACATCAACCAGTGCATTTATGGAGTTGTTTTGGACTACACAAAGGAGAGCACACCTTTTTGAATTTGAAATTTTACGAAAAGAGATGTAATTAATGATTGGAGGTTGAGTCCATCCCCAAATATCCTCTCAGATCAATATCACTTTAATGTAAAGGCTATATTGTGCAAAGGCTGTGCATCAACCCTTATCTTATTTGTAAATTCTATTAACTTCTTAGTCCTTAGTAGGTGTATTCATAAATCCTGATCGGATAGCATTAGGTTGTTGGGGGTAAATGATTAATGAATCACCCCTTGTATATATATTTGTATCTTATGCCCAAAGAAGGTTGTTGTTGTTATTGTTGTTTTTGTTCATTTGTAAAGGTTGATGCTCATTTTATAATAGTTGTTAGCAAGAGGAGGAGAGAGCTATTGTTGTCGAGAGCCAAAGAGAATTGTATGAGTTGTTGAAGGAGCAGTGGAGGACTGCCTGTATCTATGTATTTTATCATTTGAATGAGTAAAATAGAGGAGCTTTAGTCCCAATGTTTGGTGTTGTTGTTATTGTGTTTATCTTAATGAATGGTAGGATTTATGTTCATTTAAATTATTTGTTTTTACTTATTCTCATTCTTGTGAATGTATTTTGTGGTTAAATACATGAATCTATAGAGTTAGAATAAGTTTCAATTGTTTCTCTTCTCAGAGCTTGTGAAAGGAGTTCACATTGTTTTCAAGGAGTGTGTTGACAAAGTTAAGTTTAACTTAGAGAAGTTTAGGAGAGATAACATTGAATCTTCGATAGCAGTAGTGAAAAAAAATCACAAAGCCACGGAAGGAGTGCGTAGGCCAACTCATTCCCAGAATCTTGGTTAAGGGGAGAAAACTTAAGTTTTGCAGAGTTCCAAGATTGCAACACTTGGAGGAACAAGCTCAGAAGAGATAGCGATCTCTGTCTTTGAGGATAAAATACCTAGAAATTTTTCTATGTTCGAACATCTAAAAGTTCAAAGGGAGCACACGGAGGATAGACAAAGGTCTCACATACCTTGGGAAGTTAAGCTTGGGAGGGCCAATGAGAATAATTCCTCCAAGGGGAAGATTTCAAGAAAATCTATTGTGGAGACCTAGCGGGATATCCCCAGGAAGTTGACGACTGTCAGATTTGAGATAGTCGCGCGAAGTATAAAATTCAGGATCCTTAGACACTTATTGTATTCAGAGGATTAGAGAGTGTAAAGGAGAAAATATCTCAAAATTCCCAAAGGAACGAAGCGATCGTGACCATCCATTCCCCAGTGGACAAATGTCAACAAATATGGAGGTCCGAGAGAACAGAGCTCTAAGAGAATTTTTGAGGAGCAAAGGGTTGTTTCGTTGAAGTCCCGAAGCCAAAGTGCAAGAGATACATGTGTTCGAAGGAGAGTCACTCTGAGAGAAATCTTGTGCAAGGGTGGAAGAGCTCTCAAAGTCCCGAATTGGGTGGGGTTCAAGTGTTCAGTCGCAGGTCATAGCTCATGGTCGAGTGAAGGAGAGGTGCCTAGTGGAGGGAGCTAGTGCCTATCATTTAAAATCTTTTTCTTTAGGTAAAAAGCGCCAATAAAGTGCTCGTTGGTTTCAAAACATACAATAAGAACTAAGGAGGGTCTGTGTAAGATAAAATAGGGGTTCAACAAGAGCCTAAGAGTTGATATGACTTTGAAATTGATAGATCCTTGACTAGGAGGTGGATCAGACCCTAGTAGAGGAATGGGGTTTGCATCAAGTGGTATCAAAGCCATAATTTAAGCTTTGTGTGAAGAAATATTAGCGCCATGCTGCCAAGAAGACGCGGGGATAGACCTGTATAAAATCCAATAATGGAGGAGGAAATGGGGAGACTCCATGCAAGGCTAGATGCCATGGAAACAACACATAGGAGAGCCCCAAATGGAGGTGACATCAGTGAGGATGAAAGTTAAGAGATGGAGGCTAAAGGAGCTACAGGAGAATATGTTGCAGAAGAAGGCTTGCTGAAAGCTGTTGTAAAATTGGGAGCAAGTGCAAAAATAGAGATCCCAATGTATGAAGGAAATTTAGATCTGGAAGAATTGTTGGATTGGATAAGAGCAATGGACAAATACTTCGACTATGAGGAGGTCGATGATGAGAATAAGGTAAAACATGTTGTCACAAGGATAAAATGGCATGCAACAATGTGGTGGGACGAATTGCAGGTTGATAAAAGAAGCAAAGGTAAAAATAGAATTAAAAGCTGGGAAAGAATGGTAGCCAAGCTAAAGGCTAAATTCATACCCAAAGATTATCAAATAAATATGTTCAGGAGACTAAAAAACCTAATACAAAAGGGTTTGACAGTAAAAGAGTATACAAAAGAGTTCTATAGGGTGAACATGAGAGCTGGTCACCATGAAAGTGATGAAGAGAAGGATTCCAAATACATTAATGGCTTGAGATATGAAATCCAGGATGAAATCAACATGGTGACTATGAGGATAGTTAAAGATGCTTATCAGGATGACCTAAAAGAAGAAGATAATTTGGACCAAAAAAAAAGCCAATGAGGAAGAGGAAAATGCCCACACAGAGGTAAGGGAGTTGTCCATGACAAGTCTTAGAAACCCAAGGCTGAAACTGAAAAACCCCACAGTCATATAGAAAGAGGAGGAAACTCCAAACAAAGATAGTATGGTGGATGGAATTATTTTCCTCGAGGAAGAGGAAGAGGAAGAGGAGGAGAGATAAGAGTCTATGTCTGTGGAAAGACAAGGCATATGTCTTGGGAATAATCCGAGAAAAATAAAGAAGGAGGATAAGATCACATTTATGAAGTGTAGAAAAGGAATGTTGAGGCATAATCTATTGAAGATGTAAGATCCCTCATGATGAAGAAAATCTTGTTGAAACCAGAGAAGGAGGTGGAAACACCAATACAGAGGAGCTCTTTGTTTATGACTACTTGCAAGACCAAGGACATAGTTTTCAAAGTGATTATAGATAGTGGAAGCACTGACAATTTAGTATGCACAAAGATGTTGTAAAAGATGGAGCTGGAGACTACTGCACATCCAAATCCATATAATTTTTCATGGTTGCAAAAAGGACACCAGGTAATGGTAAGTAAACAATTCCAAGTTGAATTTAAAATAGGAGGATACAAAGATGAAATTCTATGTGATGTAATTCTTATGGATGTATGTCATGTTTTATTGGAAATACCATGGCAGTTTGATAGAAATGTCATACATGATGGGAGGAAAAACACCTACACCCTAGAGAAGAATGGTAGGACACACATGTTGCTTCCAATAGAAGATAAGAAGGTGAAGGAATAAGCCAACCCAAGAATACTTCTCATGAGTGGGAAGGAGATCTTGAATGAATTCAAGAGGGAGTAGGAGATGTAGTTTGCAGTGGTGAGAAATCCTAGAGTCATCCTTACAATTACTATTGTGGATGATCTGCCTAAAGAAATTCAGGAGCTATTGGAAACTTTTTCTGTTATAGTAGTGGACAGGTTAACTTGCTCATTTCCAACCATTAGGAGCATCATTCATCACATTGATCTTATTCTAGGAGTTCTGCTATTACAGTAGTGGACATGTTAACTTGCTCATTTCCACCCATTAGGAGCATCATTCATCACATTGATCTTATTCTAGGAGCAATCTTTCCAAATAAAGTGACATATATATTGACACCTCAAGAGAATGAAGAGGTCAAGAATCAGGTTCAAGATTGTTTGGAGAAGGGTTTAGTCAGATAAATCTTAAGCCCATGTGTTGTACCAACTGTATTGATTCCTAAGGAGGATGGAGGATGGAGAATGTGTACAGATTCCAGAGCCATCAATAAAATTAGTATCATGTACAAATTTCCTTTACCCATGATGGATGACTTGATGGATGTTTTAAGTGGAGCAAGCTATTTTTCAAAGATAGATCTAAAATGTGGTTATCATCGGATAAGGATGAGAGAGGGAGATGAATGGAAAACAACATTCAAGACAAATAGAGGGTTGTATGAGTGGATTGTTTTTCCATTTGGCTTAACAAATGCCCCAAGTACATTAATGAGGTTGATGAATGAATTACTCAAAGACTTTATAGGTAAATTTGTTAGCATATATCTAGATGATATACTAGTCTTTAGTCAAATTAAGGAGGAGCACTTGAGACACTTGACATTAGTGATGAGAAGGTTGCAGCAAGAGAAGTTGCTAATAAATTTAAAGAAGTCACCTTTTATGAAGATGAAACTCATATATTTGGGGTTTTTGATCTCTTCCAATGAGCTGAAGATGGATCCAGAAAAGGTGAGATCTATCAGATATTGGCCATAACCAAGGAGTATATTTGAGGTAAGGAGTTTCCATGGATTAAAAAGTTTGTATAGGAAATTCATTAGATTTTTTAGTGGTATGTGTGCACCAATATTAGACACTATGAAGAAGAAACAAAAATATTTTAAGTGGACAGAAGAGGTTGAGAAGAGCTTCAGGATGTTGAAGGATAAGATCAGAGAACAACTAATTTTGGTTCTGCCAGATTTTGGAAAGAGATTTCAGGTAAGGTGTGATGCTAGTGGAGTAGCAATTGGAGTAGTCTTGAGTTAGGATAATAGACCTGTAACATATTTCAATGAGAAGTTGAATGTTACCAAGAAAAAGTACTCCACATATGAGAAATAATTCTATGCAGTGATTCAAGCCTTGAAAATGGAGGCATTATCTTATTCCCAAGGATTTTGTGCTATATAGGGATAATCAAGCTCTACAATTCATTACCAGGCAAGAGAAGTTGAATTAGAGGCATGCAAAGTGGGTGGAATTTATGCAGAATTTCACTTTTGTTGTCAAACATATTTTTGGTAGTGCACATAAAGTTGTAGATTCTTTGAGTAGGAGGTGTTTGATTATGCAGGAATTCAAAGTGGAAACCGTAGGGTTTGAACAATTTAAGGAAATGTATGGTGAAGATGCAGACTTCAAAGAAGATTATGAAGCCTGTGCAAATCCTTTACTAAGGGATAAGATCCCATGGATCAAATATTTTATTCAAGATGGACTGTTGTTCAAAAAAAGCCAGGTGTGCATACCAAGATTCTCAATGAGAGATAATATACTGAAACAAAAACATAGTGGAGGCCTAGAAGTACATTTTGGCCATGATAAAACATTTGCATAGTTGAGTATATCATATTATTGGCTAGGTATGAGATATGAAGTGAAGAAATTTGTGAAAAAATGCATAATTTGTCAGTATGCAAAAAGAAGACAACAAAAAACTGGTCTTTATCAGCGATTTCCTATTCCGGTTAGGCCTTGGGATGCTATAAGCATGGATTTTGTGTTGGGATTACCAAGAACTCAGAGGGGAAGTGATTCCATATTTGTGGTAGTTGAATTTTTTTCCAAAATGGAACACATCGTACCATGCCAAAAGACAAATGATGCTACACACATAGCCAGTCTATTTTTCAAATAAGTTGTAAGACTACATGGTTTTCCCAGGAGAATTGTCTTAGATAAGGAAAGCAAATTTGTTGGTCATTTCTTGAGAACGTCGTGGAAGAATATTGGGAATTTTTTTTCCTTCAGTTCAACATATCACCCTCATACAAATGGATGGACTGAGGTAGTAAACATAAGTTTAGGGAATTTGCTGAGGATCTTAGTCACAAATAATAACATCCAATGGGATTAGATTCTGCCACAAGAATAATTTGCATACAATGATTCACCAAATAGGATTATAGGGAGAAGTCCATTCCAGATAGTGTATGGATTGTACCCAAGAAGAATATTGGAACTAAGAAATTTGGGACAAAATGAATTCAGAAGTGCAAGAGCAGAAGATTTTGCTGCAGAGATTTAAAATCTTCATGGTGATATCTAGGAGTAGTTGCAAGACAAAAACAAAAAAGACAAGGACATAGTTGATCAACATAGGAGAGAGATTCAACTTGAAGTGGGAGAAACAAATTCTTGTAGAAGAGAAGCCCCTGATGGAGAAGATCTTATATCAGAGGATTGGAAAAACGACCTGAAGAAAGACTTACTTTGAATATCTTGTTAAGTGGAAAGGCCATCTAGAAGAAGATGTCAGCTGGGTACCTGAAGAAGACATTTTGAAGCAAGGAAAGATGGTGCAGGAGCTCATGGACATGATTCCATGAATATTTGGCCAGAGCAGTATGATGTAGGAGCATCTACATAAACATTTAAAGAGGAGGACATGTTGGATAATAGCACATCAACCAACACATTTATGGAGCTGATTTGGAATACACAAAGGCGAGCGCACCTTTTTGAATTTGAAATTTTATGAAAAGAAATGTAATTAATGATTGCAGGCTAAGGCCATCCCCAAATATCCTCTCGGATAAATATAACTTTAATGTAAAGGCTATATTGTATAGAGTTTGTGCATCAGCCCTTATCTTATTTGTAAATGCTATTAAATTCTTAGTCCTTAGTAGGTGGATTCATAAATCCTGATAGGATAGCATTAGGTTTTTGGGGGAAAATTCTTGATGAATCACCCCTTGTATATATATTTGTATCATATGCCCAAAGAAGGTTGTTGTTGTCACTCATTTGTAAAGGATGTTGCTCATTTTGTCATAGTTGTTGGCGAGAGAAGGATAGAGTTGTTGTTGTTGAGATCTAGAGAGAATTGTATGAGTTGTTGAAGGAGAAGTGGAGGACTGCCTATATCTATGTATTTTAACATTTGAATGAGTAAAACAGAGGAGATTTAATCCCAATGTTTTGTGTTGTTGTTACTATGTTTATCTGAATGAATGGTAGGCTTTTCTATTCATTTAAATTCTCTTTTTTTACTTGTTCTTGTTCTTGTGAATGTATTTTGTGGTTAAATACAGAAATTTGTAGAGTTAGAATAAGTTTAAATTGTTTGTATTCTGAGAGCTCATACAAGGAGTACATTGACAGAGTTAAGTTTAACTCAGAGAATCTTAGGAGAGATAATGTTGAATCTTCAATTGCATTAGTGCAAAGAAAGCACAGAGCCACAGAAGGAGTGTGCAGGCTCAGTCATTCATAGAATTTTGGTTAAGGGGAGAAAAAACAAGTGTTGCAGAGTTCCATGGTCGCAAGGTGTGCACCCAAGGTTTTAAAACCTTGGAGGAACAAGATCATAAGAGATAGTGATATGAGTCTTTGAGGAGAAAAGACTTAGAAAGTTTTCTAAGTCCGAAATCCTAAAAGTTTGAAGGGAGTGCACCGAGGGAAGACAGAGGTCTAACATACCTCGCTAAGTTAATCTCATGAGGTCCAGTGACCATAATTAATCCAAGGGTAAGAGTTCAAGAAAATATATGGTGGAGACCTAGCGGGATATCGCCAGGAAGCTGACGACCGTTAGATCTGAGATAGTTGCACGAAGGATAGCCTTCAGGATCCTTGGGCACTTAGTGTATTCAGAGGCTTAGAGAGTGTAAAGGAGTCGAGATTACTGAAGTGTTGAAGGAGTGAAGTGATCGTGACCGCCTATTATCTGGTGGACAAGTGTCAAAAGATCTGGAGGTCTGAGAGAATAGATCTCCAGGAGAATTTGTGAGGACCTAGTGCAAGGGTGAATATGGACCGTTGAGTCTAGGGAGGACATGTGGCAAAGATATGTGTGTTCGGAGGAGAGTCACTCCGAGAGAAATCTTGTGCAAGGGTGGAAGAGATCCCAAATTTCCAAATTGGGCGGGGTCCAAGGGTCAAGTCCTAGGTCATAGCCCGTGGTCAAGTGAAGGAGAGGGGCCTATCGAAGGGAGCTAGCGCCTGTCATTTAAAAAAAATTATTCATAGAAAAAGCACCAGGAAAAGTGCTCGTGGGTTTCAAAGAACCTACATGAAGAACTAAATAGGGTCTATGTAAGCTAAAATTGGGGTTCAAGAAGAGCCTAAGAGTCGATCTGACTCTGAAATTGGTCGATCCTTGATCAGGAGGTCGAGTAGACCCTGGGAGAGGCAGGGGGTTTGCATCAAATAGCCTCTTGGTTTTGTGATAGTTTCTAAGTTGGTTTCTCGACTCAATAAGTTAGTTTATGGTTTGAAGAAAGATCCTTGAGCTTGGTATGCTAAGATCGATAGTTTCTTTCTTCAATTCAGTTTCAAATGTTGTGAATCTGATGAAAACTTGCATGTATTCCATACAAATGGAGACATTTTTATTGTTGTTGTATATGTTGATGACATTGTCATTACTGAAAATAACAATTTGATATCATTCTTAGATTGAAGAAACAACTTGATTACTCCTTTGACATGAAAAATATCGACTCTACATTATTTTTTGGATCTTCAAGTATTACCACTGTGTGATGGTTTTTTCATTTCTAATTGCAAGCCTTGTGCTACTCCTTTTCAAACTGGAGTAAATCTCACCAAAACGTTTCAAACTCTCATGTTTGATGCTACACTTTATCAAAAATTGTTCGGTGGTCTTATATTTTATCTTACTCATAGTCGACCTGACATTTCCTTTGTTGTTAGTGTGGTTTCTTGGTGTATGTAGGATCCCAGAGAAAGACACTAGAAATATGTCAAATGAATTGTCAAGGGTACCGCTCATTTTGGTATCAAGTCTTGTCAAATTTTAGATTCACTGGTCGACTTCACTGACTCCAATTGGGTTAGAGACAATGATGATCAGAAGTCCACTTATGGCTATGTGTTTCACCTCAGCACTAGACCGTTGGTGTGGCCGTCCAAGAAACAAAAGGTCATCTCCTTGTCGACTACCAAAAAAGAATATCATGGCACTGTTCAAGTGGCGGAGTTCACCCTCGGAGGCAACCCCGATCTCACCAGGACCTTCTTTCACACAGGCCCGAAGAGTCAAAGGCTCTTCCAACTCCCTCTCGGGAGTTCTCACTACCCACAGCACTCCTTTCTGACCTCCCTCCAAAATCGAGAAATTGGAATTCGCGATTTCGTGAATCCTGTGAGCACAGTTCACATGAAACTCAATACCCCGAACCCCAATGGTCAAAGAGTCAATGACTTCGTTCTTATCGGGGATTTCCCTATCAGGAAATCGATGAATGTGATGCCGCGATTCACTTGCGCCACCAAACTCCGAACCCCGAACTCCGATACAGTGACACCTGTACTTCACTAAATCTCGTTGTCCCACACTTCCACGTCGCCGTCGAGATTTCGCGGGTCACGAATCTACGATACACGTTTTCCTTGATGTCGAAAACCCTGAATGCCGAACCCCTATTCTCCGATCCTTGAGATACTGGGATCTCTCGACACGCGTCCTCGTGATCAACGGCTCCGATTATATCGGGGAATCGCTAATCGCGATTTCAAAGAGTATGGAACTCTTGTCTATGCAAACCCCGATATGACGATATGCGATGGCTCTTGGTTACTCTTGTTCCTAAGGGTTAAATCCCTCGCTGCTTCTCCCAGATCTGATGGTTCGTGGGATTTCGCGAATCTGCCCTGCGAATCCTGTCCATTTGTTCTCCTCCTTGAGGATTTCTTCCACTTCAAAGCTCCCTTCTGTGCGAACTTCCTCCTGGGTTTATCCCATGATCCCACGATGGAACTATCCCTCCTGAACTTACTCACTCGGATTCCTTCAAAGGAAGTTCTTTGGTCTCCACCCTCCTTACAGTTACGACCTCGTACATAAAAGCACTCGCCTTTCTGAGTTTCCTTCTTGAATCCTTAAAGGATTCGGTTGACCTCTGCACTCTCCTTGTGAAGTCCTTGTGCACAAAGCACTATCTGTCCTGAGCTTCTCTTGTAGCTTCGACTTCTACAGAAGATCGGTTCTTCTGCTCTTTCTCCCGCAGATGGAGAATACAATGCCTCCTGACAGTCTTCGAACTCAAGCAATCTATTGCTGAGTACTCTGGGTATTCAGTAACCCAGTAAAAGCTCCCTCAGTGGACCTTCACGCAGATGATAGAACTCAATGAGTTCCTTCCTCTTGTGCCACCTGCACACTCCCTCAATGCCCTTTTGGCGGAGTATCCCTGCCACAGAACATCTAACAATTACTGTTTCTCCTTGCACTTACACACTTCGCTCGATGTCCTCCAGACAGAGATTCTCAGAATCCTCAACAGACTTATAGTCTTCCTAAACTCACAGCAGAGTTCTTTCCTTACATACACCCAATACCCTCTTGGTAGAGCTCCTATAGAACTCCTCAGAGGTTCTGTCCACAACAGTGTCTCAGCTACACTGCTTTGACTATTGAGGTGTTCAGTAACCCCAAAATTCCTCCTCGTATATGAGGTGATGACTTAAGTTCTGTGCCTCAACACGTCTCTGTCTGACTCCTCAGAGTTCAGAAGTGCCTCCTCTGTGCACCGGTATTCAGAGTCTCAACACTCTGTCACGCCCTCATGGCAAGAAACCTCAAAGACCTCTCAAACCTGAAATCAAACACACTCCCTGCAATGGAATAATCACCATACACAAATGCATCATATAATGAACACACACACAGACATGCATATAATGACAGAAAATGCAGGAAAAACTGCTCTGTATTAATAATGGCAAATGCTTGTATATTTTACAAGGTGTTCCTCGAGCTCTCTCTAGATCCTCTCTCTTCTGGTCTACCTGCATACCATTTCAAAATGAGATCTCAATATCTCTTTTACCTGAGGGCTCTTAGCGCTTCCCTCGAGGATTTACCTACTCTAATTAATTTACAATCAATGGCTATCTAGTCTGCTATCCAGAACTAGATCTCAACCGATCTATCATAAAGGTTGATCTTATCTAATGCTTGCATAAAGCACGACTTTCCTATCTCAACAACCTAGCTCATTTAATTACATTCATTACAAATTTAAATGAGGCCGCGCCTCTCTTTCAGCTCTAAATGTGTGCGCGCTGACGTGGCTGGCTAGCTGGCTGGCTGCATGGAGAGATGCTCCTACATCATGCTCCATAGTTGCAAAAATCATGAGCTCCTTCTCATGAGCTTCCCCTCTGAGCTGTCGGGAAATCCTCTAGGGTTCCAAACAAATCCTTGGAGCTGTCCATCTGCCCCGTTCTACTGCTACTGCTGCTTCCGCTGCGCTGTTGTTGCTTTCCTTTTGCCCAGCTGCTGCTTGCTGGCAGTACCTATTGACTTCAACATCAGCTCCATGATCTCCATGATCACCTGATCCAGCTGTTCTAGTGGCTGGTTTAGTTTTTTCAGTCTTCTCAGCTGCGAAAAATTTTGGCCATTGGGAAGATCACTGTGATCTCCCACGCCTTTCTCATCAACTTCCAACTTCATCTGTTGGATGTGCAGGCCCTGCACTTTTACCCTTTCCTCCAGGGCTTCAATTTGATCCCACAGATCAGCCAAACATATGTTGTCTATGTCTTCCTCTTCTGCTTCTGCAACCTCCCCTGTTGCATTGTTTTCAGCTTCAGTGCTGAAAATGTTGAGCCATTCCTCAGAATGCTCATCTTCCTCTTTTGCTCCTGCTTGAGTTTTTGTTGTCAGCTTCAGTGCTATAGCTCTTTCAGCTGGCTGGATGAAATTATTGAGTTGTTCCTCAGAACACTCATTCTTCCTTTCATCTGCTTGGGCAGTCTCAAATGCCTTCTCCAACTCTTCTTCTTCTTTGCCTGTGACTGTTTGATGGAAATCAGTCATCATCAACTGTGACCGTTCCCCTGCTGTTGCTGCATGTACAATAGAATTTTTTGCCTCCTCCTGGGCAGATGGTAGGAATAATCGTATTCCCCCAATCATCAAGATATCACCTTGATATTCTTTCTCCTCTGTCATCCGTACACGTTGATCGAATCTCAAGCTCATATGCTCCATCATCTTCCCTGGCTGTATCCAACTCGCTTCGAAGTTCATGAGACCCTTAGATAGTCTACTCTACTCGTCTCTGCCCTCCTGGCAATATAAGACGCTTTTGTTTCTTCCCCGGCAGACTTCGATGCTTCCACTTCCCTCCTGGCAGTCTTTGAGATCTCCATATGATCTCCTTTCATTGCCCAACTGTCAATGCAAATTTTTTTGGCTGTCCTCACGACAGTCTGTGAGATCCTCAACTGATCTCAACCTGTTTCCCTCTCGACAATCTGGAATTTCTTATTTTCTGTCTTCATGGTAGTCTTCAGAATCATCAGACGACTCCAATTCATTCCCTGTTCCCTTGCCCATTTGGCAATATGGAAACTTTCCACTGCTCTCCTGGCAGTCTATGAGACCCTCATATGATCTCATCTCATCTTCCTCATTATCCCAATCATCAAGACTCTTCCCAGTCTCTGGCCAACAGTAACAAATCATTTCTTCTTCTGTGGCCCTGAGGTCCTCAGCATACCTCAACCATCTTCTCAACAGTCTCTGCTGTCTTTTGACCATCAGTTCTCTGACTAGCCATTTAACCTTTGGCATCTTTATGGGCCATTCATTAACCCATCTCAGCTTTTTATCCTACCACATCCTCATCTCGAGCTCCTCCATCTCTCGCTTTATGTCAGCGATCTCTTTATCCATCTTTGTCACGTTCATCAGTTTCGAGCTCTTCTTTTCAGCATGTTTATGGCCTTCAGTAGCCATGATGTTGCTTCTATCTGTCTTACTAATAGATCTGCTCCCGTCACTCCTGAATTCCTGAGTGCCCAACTTCATTTTCTCACAGTCTCCTAATGACTGTATCCACGACTGCTGTCCACCTGCATGCTGTCGTCACAGAGTCTTCAGTAACTCTGTCTTCCTCCTGCTGCCATCTCACTTCACCTGAAATGTACAGATGAAGTTCCGGCTCTGATACCACTTAGTGGAGTTCACCCTCAGAGGCAACCCCGATCTCACCAGGACCTTCTTTCACACAGGCCCGAAGAGTCAAAGGCTCTTCCAACTCCCTCTCGGGAGTTCTCACTACCCACAACACTCCTTTCTGACCTCCCTCCAAAATTGGGAAATCGGAATTCGCGATTTCGCGAATCCTGTGAGCACAGTTCACATGCAACTCAATACCCCAAACCTCGATGGTCAAAGAGTCAACGACTTCGTTCTTATCGGGGATTTCCCTATCGGGAAATCGACGAATGTGATGTCGCGATTCACTTGCGCCACCAAACTCCGATACAGCGACACCTATACTTCACTAAATCTCGTGGTCCCACACTTCCACGTCACCATAGGGATTTCGCGGGTCGCGAATCCACGATACAAGTTTTCCTTGATGTCAAAAACCCCAAACGCCGAACCCCGATTCTCCGATCCTCGAGATACTGGGATCTCTCGACACGCGTCCTCGTGATCAACGACTCCGATTATATCGGGGAATCGCTAATCGCGATTTCAAAGAGTATGGAACTCTTGTCTATGCAAACCCCAATATGCTAATATGCGATGGCTCTTGGTTACTCCTGCGCCCAAGGGTTAAATCCCTCACTGCTTCTCCCAGATCTGATGGTTCGCGGGATTTCGCGAATCTGCCCTGCGGATCCTGTCCATCTGTTCTCCTCCTTGAGGATTTCTTCCGCTCCGAAACTCCCTTCTGTGCGAACTTCCTCCTGGGTCTATCCCACGATCCCATGACGGAACTATCCCTCTTGAGCTTACTCACTTGGATTCCTTCAAAGGAAGGTCTTGGTCTCCACCCTCCTTATAGTTACGACCTCGTACATAAAAGCACTCACCTTCCTGAGTTTCCTTCTTGAATCCTTAAAGGATTCGGTTGACCTCTGCACTCTCCTTGTGAAGTCCTTGCGTGCAAAGCGCTATCTGTCCTGAGCTTCTCCTGTAGCTTCGACTTCTACAAAAGCTCGGTTCTTCTACTCTTTCTCCGACAGATGGAGAATACAATGCCTCCTGATAGTCTTCCAACTCAAGCAACCTATTGCTGAGCACTCTAGGTATTCAGTAACCCAGTAAAAGTTCCCTCAGTGGACCTTCACGCAGATGATAGAACTCAATGAGTTCCTTCCTCTTGTGCCACCTGCACACTCCCTCAATGCCCTCCTGGCGAAGTATCCCTGCCACAAAACATCCAACAGTTACTCTTTCTCCTTGCACTTACACACTTCGCTCGATGTCCTCCAGACAGAGCTTCTCAGAATCCTCAACAGACTTCTGGTCTTCCTGAACTCACAACAGAGTTCTTTCCTTACATACACCCGATACCCTCTTGGTAGAGCTCCTACAGAACTCCTCAGAGGTTCTGTCCACAAAAGTGTCTCAGCTACACTTCCTTGACTATTGACGTGTTCAGTAACCCCAAAATTCCTCCTCCTATATGAGGTGATGACTTCAGTTCTGTGCCTCAACACGTCTCTGTCTGACTCCTCAGAGTTCAGAAGTGCCTCCTCTGTGCACTGGTATTCAAAGTCTCAACACTCTGTCACGCCCTCATGGCATGAAACCTCAAAGACCCCTCAAACCTGAAATCAAACACACTCCCTGCAATGGCATAATCACCATACACAAATGCAACATATAATGAACACACACACAAACATGCATATAATGACAGAAAATGCAGGAAAAACTGCTATGTATTAATAATGGAAAATGCCTGTATATTTTACAAGGTGTTCCTCGAGATCTCTCTAGCTCCTCTCTCTTCTTCTCTACCTGCATACCATTTCAAAATGAGATCTCAATATCTCTTTTACCTAAGGGCTCTTAGCGCTTCCTTCCAGGATTTATCTACTCTAATTAATTTACAATCAATGGCTGTCTAGTCTGCTATCTAGGACTAGATCTCAACCAATCTACCATAAAGGTCGGTCTTATCTAATGCCTGCATAAAGCACGGCTTTCCTGTGTCAACATCCTAGCTCATTTAATTACATTCATTACAAATTTAAATGAGGCTGCGCCTCTCTTTTAGCTCTGAATGTGTGCGCGCTGACGTGGTTGGCTGGCTGGCTGGCTACATGGAGAGATGCTCCTGCATCATCAAGCAAGTACTAAAGCAATCTAGATCCGCCAACTTTTGGGTGAACTTGGATTTCCTGTTCAGACTTCAACTAAAATATATTGTGGCAATTAGAGTTCCCTTCAAGTTGTAGAAAATCCTGTTGCCAACAGTAAGGTTAAGCATGTTGAGATCCATGATCACTATTTGAGACAGTTGGTTCATGAGAATGTTGTCTCTCTTGAATATTGTAGAACAAATGATTAGTTTTTTGATATCTTCACTAAGCCTTTATATGAAGCTAGATTTATCAAGATCCATACAATGCTTGGGATTCAAGAAGTTGCAATTATGAGGGGGTGTCATGATGACATAATTTCACCTCCTAAATATCTATATTTGTGTGGTGATAGGGGGGGGTGTGTTTGAACACCAATTCATGATGGTTCATCACACTTCTCTTGGAATCATTCAGTCGAGCATTCGAACTACATATGGAAGTCGTCAGTCAGGTGATCAATAAGATCTCTACATTAGTCAGTTGAGCAGTCAACAAGTATGTTGATTGGAAAATTGACCAATAGTTAAATATAGTTAGTGTGTGGATCAACTAGTTAAGAAACTGATTACGAGTTAGACGCATGAACGGTGAAGTCAAGAATCCTTGTCAAGCTGACTATACAACATAGATTTGACGGGGTCAACTCTAACAAATAACTCTTATATGTGGACAAGATCCTCCCGATTTCATGGAATTTGGTTAGATCTCGAAACTATAAATAACAGACCTAATGGGTCATTATTGTCAAGCGATCAAGTGATATCATTTTTGTGTACAAGATGTCCAATATGCATTATGATGTTTTGATCGTAGTGTGTTGTGCTTAAGTTTTGTAACAATGTCTTTAGACACCACCTTTTTCTTCAAAATGTTATTCCCTCTTTGATTATTTGCAAAATTGTGTGTCGATTTTGTAACAGGTTCCACCCTATTCCCCAGAACTTATTCCTCAAAGGATTTTGTGTGAGGAATCAAAAGTGTCATTCCATAGCTTTCGAATATATATTCATTAGTTTGAGGGAGTGTTTTCATTATTTTATATAGGTTATTGCATATATATTGCTATTACTAGTAGAAGGGAGTTTTGAAAAAAAAATCTTGATCCTATTTTTCCTTGGATTTATTAGTCCCTGCCTCAAGGTTGTAGGGACTATTGGAATTGATGTGTTGTGTTTTTTTTACATTTTATGCAAATAAATGTTTGTTTTTAAGTATTTAACCTAATTTTTCATATTTTATGTTTTATTTTCACCAATCGAAGGGTTTGTCCACTTATATATATATATATATATATATATATACCTCCTTTGCTAGACATGAACTTTCTTTCTTTATCCATGACACATATTCTATATCTTCCACTGCTCTCTCTTCTACTTCTCATATTCCATCCATTCTCATTTCTTCTTCCATGCCTAGTTCATTTGTACCATCTCCAAGTGAAGAAATATGCATATTTAAATCACAATAAATAAAGCAATTTGTGGATTTAAATAACTAAAGATTACTCACCATTTCAATCTATATTCTTCAACAATTTCCATCCATACTCTGCAAATGTGCCTTGCTTTCCATGCCCTGGTAGTGGTGTTATTCAATTTCACTACATCTGCAACATAAATTCTATATATATTCATAACATGGATGGGCATCTACTTTAATAAAAAAAAACAACCTTGTGTTTATTGTTGTTTTATCTTTCCTCTTGCAAGAATTTACACTCAAACACATATTCTCATCATAACCAAAGGCCATGTACAATCAAACTGATATATTCAATCAAGTTGTTTCCTACCTAAATAGGGGTGGCTTCTACTTGTTTCAACAATATTCTCACTCCATCATAGCCTTCCCCTACCTAGATATATTTAGGTTCTAGTCCTCCTAGAAAGTTCTTTGGATATTTTTCTATTGATGAAAGACAAAGATATGGGTGGTTATAATTTCTCAAGTGTAAAAAATGGGTGCATAATAACAAGTATAGTGAATTACTTACCTTGAACAGGTTGAAGATCTGAATCTACCAATAGATTCCCCACCATCATCTCGCTTAGTATGTTATCAAACAGAGGTTTATCTCCAACTACATATCAAACACACCCGCTCACAAAAACCAATGGTATGTTTGAATATGTAACACTCAAGGTATTTTTTGTTATTCATTTTATCTAGCAACCATAAGTCATTATGGTTTCTCACCCCTACCTATTCAAATATCTCTCTCTATTTCCTATTGATTGTATATATTCATGATCTCTCTAGTATTGCACTATGAGGGATTGGGAATCCATTCAAAAATATAGTAGGAGTTCCTAAATAAATTCCCTTGGTGATAGAGAGCATAATATGATTGACTAGGTTGGATGTAATTTATTCAAAAATATAAAAAATACTTGATAGTTCCATCTTTTCCCTCATCGTTGTCTAATCGATGGATGTACATGCCTAATTATTTGGATCTCTCCATTATAGTGTTGAGTTGTAATTCCTCGTATTTGTGGGAGTTTGACAACATTATCATTCACACTCATGTAATGTGGTTTTGAGCCATCGATTCTCCCTCTTATCATGGGACCTGCTAATAAAAATATGAGTTGTAATTCATACCTTGACATCGATACAGAGTCTCATAATGCTATGTATAGTTCAAAATCAGAGAAGTTGTAACACCCCTATTTCCCCCAACTTGTAATTAATCATAAAATAGGATTTACCATGCTAAGGCATGTGGACACTGTAAATGTATTATTGTTTGAGTTGCCAATAACTGTCTGTGGGGGTGAAGACTTGAAAGTACTGGCCATGATATCACTGGAAGAAAGAATGTGAAAACTATAAGGGAGGGTCATTATATCAAATAACCCCAAATTCCCTTGATGAGGAGAATAAACCTCCTTCAGATCCCAAGGAGAGAAATTAGTTAATGAAGAAAGGACCAGTGGTTGAATTATCAACCACTCCCATGAATGGAAGCATGGCCAAAACTACAGAATATCAGCTCGAAGTACCACTGGGTATGACGAGCCAAGCTGACTGGAGTTCCCTTCTGACAGAAGGAACAGGATGGGTCGAGAAACATCCAGGAAGAAAGATATACAAATGGATAAGGAGAATGCGCAGATCTCTCTAGCGGATAATGAAAAGAAGGTTGCAAACTTGATGTTGAGGGAGCATCTGATAAACCTCGTTGAGGCCATAAGAGAGAAGGAAATATCTTAAAGTTTGCAGAGAACAAAACCAGAGCAGAAGATGAAATAGAGAAAGAGTCCTTGAGAACTGCAAGAGTTCCTTGGTGATATCATGGCTTGGAACGGGGGTGGCCAGAGTGATAATAATGAATGCCTATGAGCCTATGGTTAGGTGGAAGGGTGAACACCCACAGTCAGTTAGTTGGATACCACCTGTAATAGATAAGTAATCACATATGTTGTGTATTTAAGTGGTACTGTGAATTAAAGTGGGATATCCTATGAATGTTGCAGGGATAGATATGTTTGCATAATGATTTATAATGCATCCTGTTTTGGTGTCTCCTTGATTTTATAACTAGGCAAGTAGGAAATTATATGGATGGGATATGTTTTATACTCGTAAATTCTTGCGTCCTGTGGGGGCTTAAGCTAGAGCCATGAATTGTGAGTTCATCGACCTTGGGCATAGTTTCATGTATGCATTTTGACCCTCCTAGTCGTTATGAGTCCCTTGGAGGACAGTTTTTGTTAAATATCAGGAGAGATAATGAACGTATGCACATGCTCTTTGCAAGAAAAAAAGAGACCGAGATCCACTTAAGTTCTAGAGTTGAGGAATGAATGTAAGGGGTGCACGGAAGGATTCTTCCAAGTGTTACGTTCTAGAGAAAGAGCACAAAAATCTTAATCCTTTCATAGATAACAAATCTCAAGAAGAGTATCGATATTGAAGTATCGAAAGGGAAGGCTCCTTTGTTCAGATGATGAATGAACAAGAAACTATTTGGAAAGAGCCACGGTCTGTTGTGACCGTTGGTTACGGAAAGGAGTGCGGGCGTTAACCCCTTGAGTCCTTTGGACTTCGCGAGTTCAGAGAATGGTGAGTTCGTCATAAGTGATGTAAAATTCCCTGAAGTATTGAAGTTAATATGGACTATGGATCTCTGAATGCATCGAGATCCTTCTCAATTGTTGATCTATGAGATTTAGAGTCCGTACTTTGGAAGAGTCACATGTTGGAGTGACCAAAACCATGAAGGTGAAGTTATAGAGCACTTAGGAGACACTCACAAAGTTACCAAACACTCTTCATATCAGTAAGGAGTTCTTGAGTGAAAGTTTCCAGGAGGGCACATATATCCCTTCGAGGAATAGAAGGGACAAAGACCTTCGAGGATCGAGCAGTTGAAGCTCATAAGAGATAATCATTTTTTAGAAGTGCAGATGAGGTCCAAGAGACGGACTCCTAGGAGGAACAAAGGCTGAGGCTTTTGAATACTTAAAAAATACTCTAAGCTATAGGAAGTCGAAAGCTCAGGAGGAGGAGAGACAACAACCGTCAAATCAGTTGTGGAGAGGAGCCTGGACCATTAGATAAGCGCCCAATGAAAAAAGGAAGAATAGAGGAGAGGAACAGATCCCATCTAAGTGTGAAGGACCAGTAACCATTGGATCCAGAAGTAAATGCATGAGACTTAACCCTTGTGTGTGCAGGAGAGTGGACTTGTCAAAGTCTTGAAGTCCCGAAGTAAATTAGGACCGTCCATCGTAAAGGAGGACAGGGGACATAAGATCCAAAATTTCGAAGGATTGTGGACAAGGAGGAGGAAAAATAGCCAGAGTAAATCCTGGCCATTGATCACCAGGGGGAATGCATTAGCATATCAATAACTACGGAGAAATCACTTTGAGAGTTTTCGATTAAGAGTTGAAACTCCTGAAGCCCGGAGAGTCGAAGCCCAGAATTAAATCTCAATCATTGGATCAAAAGGGACACATGGTAGAGATCCGTTATCCTCGAGTGAAAGTAAATATTGATATTTGAGGTTCCTGAGTCTCAGAGAGCTGAAGGAATGAAGCACCGATGTGCAAAAGAACTTAAGGGTTGAAGCATCAAAGTGTCAAAGGGTCGAAGGGCCAAAGCACCAAAGAGCTGAAGAGATATGGACCGTCAGATCCAGAGGACAGGTGGCATGAATATGTGGATTCTAGGTGAAGACCTGAAGTAAACATCAACCGTCAAATTGTTTGAAGTAGATCTGAACCGTCAAATCTAGAGGACAGGTGGTGTGAATATTTGGTTCTTGTGTGAAGACCCGAAGTAAAAATCAACCGTCAGATAGTCCGAAGTAGATCTAAACCGTCAGATATAGAGGACAAGTGTCAAGAATCTGTGGATTCCAGGTGAAGATCTGAAGTAAACATCGACCGTCCGATAAACCTCAAGCGTCGGATTGCCAAAGTGAATCTGAGTCGTCAAATCAGCAGCTTCGGGAAATCCATTCGAGAGTTTCTCAGTTGAGATTTGAGATTCAGAAAGTCCGAAGTTCCAGAAATCTAAAGTGAATCTCAATAGTCTGATCATATGAAGTAGATCTAATTCATCATATGATCTAAAGTAAACCTCAAGCATTGGATTGCTAAAGTGAATCTGAGTCATTAGATCAACAACTTCAGGAAGTCCATTCAAGAGTTTCTCAGTTGATATTTGAGATTCACAAAGTTCGAGGTCCTTGAAATCCGAAGTGAATCCCAATCGTCTGATCAACCAAAGAAGATATGAGTTGTCAGATCACCTGAAGTAAATCTCAAGCGTTGGATCGCAAAGGTGAATCTGAGTTGTCGTATACTATCTATTTAGGAGAAGGAAAGGTTTAGGAGTTGAGAATTTTGAAGTCTGAACTTCTGGAAATCCAAAGTAAATCTCAACCGTCCAATTAGCCGAAGTGAAGCTGAGTCATTAGATCGTCTGAAGTGAATATCAAGCATCAGATCAACCAAAGTGGATCTGAGCCGTCAGATCCAAGGGAGACATGGAAAAGGTATGAGAACTCTGAGTAAATATCTGAAGTAATTCATATCCGTCATATCCAAGGGAGACGTGGTGAAAAAATGAGAACTTCGGATAAATATCCGAAGTAATTCGTAGTCGTCTGATCTAAGGGAGACATGGAGAAAATCTGTAGACTCCAGGTAAAGACCCAAAGTAATCCTCGATCGTCAGATCAAGAGGACACACGTCAGTGGATTATATCCTCTAGATAAAATCCATTAGTAAAAAGGGTGAAGTTTGAGATTTGAGATCTCAGAAGTCCAAAACCTGAAGGAGGTCTCGATCGTTGATCGAGAAGAGGGCCACAAGACCATTGATCCAGTTGAAAGATCAACCACCCAAAGTAAAGGCAAGACCATTGATCCAGTTGAAAGATCAACCACTTGAAGTAAAGGTGGGGTCGTTGATCGGGAGGACAGGTGTCCGCAGATCGTGAACTCAGAAGATTGAAGTACGAAAGAGAGTAGGGTTTCGAGAGTTGAAACTCCTGAAACCTGAAATCACGAAGGAGATCTCATCCATAGATTTTGCAAGAGGTTAGATGTGATCTGTAGGTCTGAGAGGGTTAGATTTCAACTGCCAATTTTTGAAGTACTATCAAGATCGGGATATCGGTGGTCTTGTAGCATTGTGAGGATAAGAGTTGCATGAACATTAAAAAATTGAGGGCGGTGTTGGAACAGGGGCAGACCCAGGGTTCAACTCTAACAACGCACCAACAAAACCCTAACTAATGGCCCTTTTGGAAACACCTGCGAAGAAGATGAAGTCTCACCCAAGGAAGAGGCAGGGGGGGTTGCAAGACTCAAGTGTCTACAACCTAGCTGGGACATAGATCTGTGATCACAATACTTAACAAAGCACTTAGCAATTAACATTCACATCACAGGTAAAACCCTAATTATAGAACAACACAATATTCAGCAAGATCTAACACATCCAAGAACTTAGCACATAGAAATAGATCAGATCTATCATTTATTCATATCAAGAAGCACTAAGCCACTACATCAGATGCATCTAATATACATAAATATTCAATACTAAGAATAAATCACATCAATAACACAAAGCAATCACAACACAGGATATACGTGGTTCACCCCAACGTGGGGCTACGTCCACCAACTCTTGGTCTTCTTTATTATATTCTTTTAATCCTCTTACATGCACAGAGCCACAAAACCCACTCTGCATAGGAAAAAATATCTGTGTGCACCTCGCTAGATCCTCCTTCCCCAAGTTTGGCACAACACAGAGCCTTCTTACAATCACTTGCACTTATCTCTGTAAGTTCTCGATACATAGTATGCACAAAGCATTCACAACTATTGGCACTTAGCTCTATGGATTACAACTGAATATTTCTTACATCGCCTAGCTACTTATTTATACCTTACAAAAGGGCCTAAGCATGGGTAAAACCATGGGCCAACATCCCATACCTGCTACATAAACCCTAAACCCAAAAATCCCACAAAAATAGGCAAGATCCTATGATCTCCGCTTCACCTAGCCGCTCCATATTTGACCAGCCCGTCGAAGTCCCAAAAATGGTCAAACACGACCAAGGTTATCCAAACTTGGTCGAGGGCCAACATGCACCCAACATTCACCTGTGACGCGTCCCGAGTCACTCTGATCTGGGCAATTTTACATCGATGGACTCGAGCTTGGCTCGAGCTACCTCGACTTGCTGCTTCACCAGAGCCTCCTACTCGACAAATTCCTGAATAAACTTCTCAATGATAGGTCCTTCCAAGCGTTGTTCCACTGAGGTGACCACTTGTTACAACTATGCACCTTGTCCCTCGATCTCCTCAAAAAGTGTGTAGGCTTCGTCCTGTACCGACTGGAGTCTCTAGGTCACTTCCATGACTTTACTCTGGATGGCATGGACCTGCTGTTAAACTATGCACTATTCTTGTGACATTTTCATCTTCTCTACTACTGACAGTACCTTTAACTATGCTTTCACTGTCGCTTCTTGTTGCTTTTCTTCCTGGAGCTGTGACTCCAATGTCCTTAGGTCTGGGTCCTCTGCAAGGCGCTCATAATTTTGCACACTTCGATTGCTGAGTTGCTTGCATTCTAAGGCCAATGCCTTGATTCTTTCCACTACTCTCATGGAAGTTTCTTCTCTCTGATCTTGCACTTCTTGAGGAGTGCTTGGCATGAATTGCAATTCCAGTTCTGCTACTCTTGCTTGAAGCTACTGAATGGATTCAACGATATTCCCTAATTGGTTCTCAGTTTTTTCCTCTTCCATATGTGCTAGGCCGGACACAGAGAGAAGTTTTCTAGTGACTACTTCTTTGACTCCGATCTGCTCCATGAGCAACTGTTCTTTTTCCTTATGGATCTGCTCTCTATCCTCTGCAAACTTCACCTGGAGGTCATCTTTTTCTTGTTGTGCAACCTGACATTTCTCTAAGGCTTCCTCCTTTTCTTGATTTAATGCCTCTGTGGCCTATTTTGTTTCCTCTTATACTCGACGAAGGTGAGCCTCTATCAAATCTGCTAATTTGCGTAGCTCGGAAAGCTCCTATCCTACTTCTATGCCCCCTGATGAAAATGGTGCAGTAGACACTGCGTGGCTCGAATAAAGAGCCTGTTGTACCCCTTTGAGCTCCACCTCGATCCTGTCAAACATTGTCTCATGTTTGTCTTCACTCCACTGAAAAATGTCCTCTGAGGTATCTGATACAACGACAATGATAAGGTCAATATCATCCACCATGAGCACAGTCTGTAATGGAGTTTTATTGGCTCATGACTTCTTTCGCGCTGAGGGTTTCTTTGGGGAAACCTTTCTTTTCTTCGAGGTCTCAGCCTCTGTAAGGGGATATTTTGGCAGTGTCACTTCACCATGTTTCTGCTTGTTTTCTTCCCCTTCATCTTCCTATTTTTGGTCTACTTCATCATCTCCTCCTCCTCCAAGTGACTCCGACACAGTTTCCTCCAATGCACTGTTTATTTACTGCACCTCTTCCTTCTTTTTATTCTTACTATTGCTGGGTCCATCATACTCTTCTCGAGTGACTACAGGACTTCCAATGAGGTGAGGTTCAAAGAGTTTCGTTTGTTGGACTGGTACTAGGAATTTTGTAGGTCATTCCTTGGTTATTTCCTCCATATCTTCCTCGGTGAGTTTGTAGTAGGAATTGAGCTCTTCCTTGTGTTCATCCCCATGCATAGTGATGTAAATGAAATGTCTGTCAGCACAAAACTTTGCTATTGGCCTAAACCTATGATTTGTATTCGGCATCATGCCAGGGAAGGATTCAATGGCTCTCTTCAGGTGCAAGTAGTAGGTGTGGAACACCACATTTGATTGCCACTGCTTCGCCATGTCGCTCGAATAATAGAGGGTAGTGAACCTTGCAACCAGTGGTTCAGATGACTCAACTTCTAGGAAGGTTGCTCCCTACGACATTTCCCAAGCGATTAAGGCAACGAGAATCAACAACCAACTAAAGTTAAACTCATAGACCTGGTCCTGTGCTTCTCGGCAATCCTGCTCCAACTGGTTGATGAGGTAGTTCACCAGTTCATATGTAGCCCTTAAACTCATTTTCTTGCAAGGTCGATGACAAACCCCATGACCTGCGTTGGTCTGTTCTTCCTGGTGAGCTTACCAATGATCAACTAGAAAGTTAGGCACACTATGCCATTTGGATGGAGGATACCTTATAACTCTTCTTTCCTTTCTCTACATCACCATAAGTGTCTTTTATTCTCTACGCCATAGCACGATCTGCAGCCTTCCCTGGATAAAAATACCGAGGGTTCGATCCTTGCATGCTCAATCCAGTGATCGGGTGGCTCAGCGCCAGATCTATGGTGATGTGTCTATCCAACCAAAGGTAATTTCCATGGTAGGATGAAAGGTGGAGTTTAATGCATGTGTTAACCTCCTGATGTCTAGTGAAGTGTTGTAACTTCATCACATTGAGGATTGTTGATCTTGTGATGTCCATGTTCCATGACTGGGGGATTGTCTTCAATTTCTTCCCCGTTGTCTTGGTCAAGTACTTGTGTGGTGCGAGCATGCCATAGTTCTTGCAGTCTCCTAAGTTGAAGTCACTGATCTTTAGTGTCACAAAATGTCCTAACTGTGGTCCAACTACACGTATCCCCTTCGGGAGGTATGTAGTGATCAATGTATATTCGAAGTCCCTCGAGACGCTCTCATGAATAACCATGCCATCCAGAGGTGGGATATAGTCAGGCAGGACTGACGGGATGAGCTTCATATTCGCCAAGTCATCACGATGCTTGCTTCTCTTCTCTGTCACAGTTCGAAAGGGCCCATATTGACGTCCAGTGGATGGGGATGCTTGCACTCCTCTCGTCAATGAGGTCTATGCTCTGGTGGACATGACCTTCTTAGCCATGAGGTCTATGAGGATTTCTTCGATGAATTTATCTAATGCGCTAAGGTCATCTGACATGCACACTCTATATTAGATAGCTCAGGTAAGTGGAAAAATACTGAACTGGGTGGTGAGGTCTCAATAAGCACTGTGAGAAAGTAATTAGTTCTCTGTGGGATTGGATAATCACAATTGGTAAAAGTGTCCATGGTAAGACATTTGATGGGTTAAATAGACAACATCATAACATACTCCTCTAATGGGCAGGAATGGCTCAATCAATACAATTCTAGTCGTTATGGCACAGTCCCAACAATCCAATGGCGAACGTTCCAGCAATAACTGCATTTCTAGCCATTCTGGAGCATCATTCGAATGGTTGGGACACCTCTAATGGTCATATTGCTTCACCGTGGTGAAATTCCAGTCTTCTCTATTTGGCGAGGTTCAATTTCTGCAAACCTTCCTTCTACGAAGTCCTCTTTGGAACCTCCTGCAATTTTTCTAGATTCGTTTTCTTCTTACTGAGATTTCTTTCTTTCTTCCTTGTGATATGAATCTCTAGATTCCTCTTTCCATTCTTGTTTTTATCTTCTCTTAGTATAGTAACTTTGAACTGTTGAGGATCTTTCACAAGGTTCGAAGATACTACTTCTTATCTTACAGTTTCTGGAGTAGGTGCTCTATTCTCCTACATGGATAGGTTCTTTAACCCTTATTGTGTTATTTCAACTTCAATAGGCAAGTCTCTGGCCCTCAGTTGCTTTGAATTGTCCTCATGTTCTTCTATTAAGTGTGTTATTCTTATAGCCATGAAATCCCTTAATTCATTCTTTTTATGTTCTATAGCTTCCTCTTCTTCTTTCCTTCGATTCTGATCTCTATCAATCCAAGTTATTCCTAACAAAAGTGAAAAAGGAGCTTTGTTCTCAAGAAACTTAATGACCCCGAATTCTTCTTCTGTCAAAGTTCCATGAGCGCTCATAGGTACATGAGTAAGTCTTGTTGAAATTACTAAGACAACCGAGAAGGGGGGTGAATCAGTTGTTATTGTGCTTAACCAATTTTAAGTCTATTAATACATTCTTAATCTTTCTTCAAGTGATCATCAACATTATACAACATATGGACAATAAAAGTAATGAGCATCAGTCACACATAAGGTATACACAAAGACAGATTTTCATGAGGAAACCCATAAAGGGATAAAACCGCTTCTTCTTCGAAATGATAGGCAGTCTTTTAAGTTCTGTACATCATCTATAATTGAGCACCAACTCAATGTTAGGCTGCTACCTCTGTTTTACAAGCTGCAACTTGTTTGAGAGCACCAACTCTCTCGTTTCTCTAGCACCCACTAGAAGGAAGCACCAAATCCCTTAATGTTCCAGCACCAACTATATGGAAGCACCAACTTCCAGTTACATAGGATCCAACCTGTATAATAGAGAACACTTATTCTCCCTTGCACCACCCTTCCACCCTGGTTTCTCTGGCTACAACCAGATGGAAGTTACAACTCCCTATGTTCAAGCTCCCACTTGAACCTCTGAGGAAAACAATCCTCCCTAGCACCTCCCAACCACCCATGAATATAAATGAATAATTAAACAACCAACTACACAAATAAATCGATTCTTACCACTTATTCTTTGTTCTGTAAATCTGGTCTTCTTCTAACTGTTCTACAATTCTTCTCTTCCTTTGTCTGTTCTGTAAATCTACTCTGCTTCAACTAGTTCTGTCATTCTACTCTGCTTCAACTTGTTCTATCATTCTGCTATGCTTTAACTTGTTCTGTCATTCTTCTCTTCTTAAGGTCTTTTCCTCATCTGTTACTCTTCTCTAAGTTTTATCTCACAATGCGCATATTCTTAGTCTCACAATGTGCATCGTGTGATTTTCCCTTTCTTACAGTTTAATTCATTTTTCATCCTGAACCTCCAACCGCGTACAGTCTGTATCTTTTTCTTTTATACACCACACCCACATCAGTTACCCTTCGAATCTTCTAAGGCAAAAGAAAAACCATCTAAGCAACTGAAACGCCAACCAATCAGGAATCATGAATCAATTTTGCTAATTGATCCGTAACTGATGAATTAACTATGAGAGAGAACAATAGCCCTCCGATCATATTCAAGTTTATCTGCACCATGGGATGAAATTTATTAATCTTCCCTTTAAATCGGGTTTAGGCATTTTGGCATCCCTGTGGCCAAGTGTCTTGACACTTCATATCGCGATCTTTGAAACCCCAATACAGAGCTTTTCTGCACTAGCTCCTTCCTCTATATGACCAAGGCCATGACCAAGCGCTTATGCATAAAGTGATTTTTATGAATTTTCATTTCGTGAATCTAGAGGTGAGGCATCTTGACTCTCCAAGTCACGATCCTCGAAACCCTGAAATGGAGATTATCTTAATTGACTCCTTCCCTTTTTGTAACCACTGGTGGTGACCATAGGCTGTGTCAAAAGGCTCTTCATATCTCGCGATTTTATAAACTTCATTGAGTATGATTGACGATTGAAATCTCCATAGATCCGACAGTCTAGATCTTATTGCGATCTCGCATCTCGAGAGTTTCCACACCATGCTCTGTTGACTTGAAATCATCGACTTGTCCTATGATTTGACGGTCTAGATCTGATCTTAATTCAATGGCTTAGATCATATCGCAATTTTGCATCTCGTGAGTTTCCACACCATGCTCCGTTGACTCCAAGTCAGTGACTTGTCCTATGAATCGACGGTCCAGATATGATCTTAATTCAATGGCTTAGATCATATCGCGATTTCGGTGGTTATATTTCTTGCCTCTCCAAGTTGTGAGTTGCGAACCTCCAAAATGGAGTCGGATCAACGGTCCATATCACACCTTGATCTGACGGTTGTGATTAAATCTCGATTTCTCATATCTCGATTTCGATGGTTATGTTTCTTGCCTCTCCAAGTCGCGAGTCGTGAAACTCTGAAATGGAGTCGGATCAATGATCCAGATCGATACTTGATCTGACAGTCATTGAAAATTGTAAATAGGATCCAATGATCAGAAATGCTACTTCTCGTCCCGAGTAGTCCTGATCAACACTTGATCTGATGGTCATCAGGAATTGTAAATGGGATCCTACGATCAGAAATGATGCTTCTCCTCCCGAGTAGTCCCAATCAACACTTGATCTGATGGTCATCGGGAATTGTAAATGGGATCCAATGATCAGAAATGTTGCTTCTCCTCCTGAGATTACTTTTTTATGCTTACTTTGATCTTGCCATCAATGACCTGCCAACAATCCTCTGCACTATCTCTTCTGAGGTTATTCGAATCTTCTCTGTAGCGTCTTCTCATAATGACCATCTATTACATACTTTTTGTACTCATGCCATCTTCACTTTTGTACTTTCCATCAATGACAAGTATACAAGCATGCATTGTCTATTAAATATTTTCCAACACTCTCCCCCTTTGGCATTGATGGCAGCACAAGCACCCACATGCATTCATACTCTCCTCCCAGACTCTTTTCTCCCCCTTTGACATGAATGTCAAAGAAGAAACATGCTCCCCCTGAGTTGTTGCAAAAAATACTCCCCCTGTCAACTATGAGCATCTTGGAAATACACTAGATATTCAATAAGTACTCCCCCTAACCAGGTGACAGATTAAACACAAGAAATTATAACCCCCAACTTTTGACGAAGATATCCAAAAGGGGTTGCTGCTAATGGTTTTGTAAATATATCTGCAATCTGTTCTGTAGAAGGTATATAATTTAGTTGAACAATTTTGTTTGTAACTTGTTCTATGAGAAAATGGTACTTTATTGGAATATGCTTAGTCTTGGAATGAAGAACAGGATTCTTGGAGACACTAATGGCACTAGTGTTATCACAGTGAATTGGAATGGGATCAGTGTAAGTTACCTTCAAACCTGCAAGAGTTTGTATCATTCATAAAATTTGTGTGCAACAAGTAGCAGCAGCAATGTATTCTGCCTCTGTAGTTGATAATGAAATGGATCCTTACTTTTTACTAAGCCATGCAACTAATGAGTCACCGAGAAAGAATGCTACTCCACTGGTGCTTTTTCTCTCATCAACACAGTTTTCCCAATCTGCATCTGAATAAGCAGTTAACTAGAAATTTTGATTTCTAGGATACCACAGAACATAAGTCATTGTTCCCTTCAAGTATTTAAATATCCTTTTGACAACTACCTAATGACTTTGTTTAGGAGCAGACTGATAACGACCTACCATTCCAACAACTTGCATTATATCAGGACGGGATGTTGTGATGTACAAAAGAATGCCTATCATAGAGCGATATGACTTTTGATCAACATCAGGTGAGATATCATCTTTACTCAGCTTGCAACCAACCACCATAGGTGTACTAACAGGAGAGGAATCCTCCATCTGAAATTTCTTTAACATCTCTTTCAAATATTTTTCTTGAGAGATAAATATTTATGCAGAACTTTGTTTTACTTGTAAGCCAAGAAAATATGATAGTTCTCCTATCATGGACATCTCAAACTCTGTTTGCATAGAGCTAACAAACCACTAGACAGATGATTCATTAGTACAACCAAAAATAATATCATCTACATAAACTAGAACAATTAGTAAATTATCACCTTCAGACTTAATGTAGAGATTGTTGTCAACAGTACCTTTCTTGAACCCTTTGTCTTGTAGAAATTTTTCCAGTCTATAATACCAAGCTCGTGGTGCTTGTTTCAGTCCATATAAGGCCTTCTTCAGCTTGCAAACATGATTAGGATTATCTGTCCATGAGAATCCTTCAGGTTGCTCCATATATACCTCTTCTTCTAGATCTCCATTTAGAAATGTTGACTTAACATCCATCTGATAAACTTTAAAGTTCTTATGACATGAATAAGCAAGAAACATTCTGATGGCTTCCAATCTTGCCACTGGTGCAAAAGTTTCATCAAATTCCTAACCTTCAACTTGTGCATATCCTTTACAGACCAATTTGGATTTATTTCTAACAACTTCCCCTTTATCATTCATTTTATTCTTGAACACCCATTTGGAACCTATTACATTCTTATCTTCAAGTCTAGGAACAAGCTCCCAAGTATTGTTATTTTCAATTTGATCAAGCTCTTCATTCATTTCTCTGATCCAATCATCATCTTGGCTAGATTTCTCAAAAATTTTAGGTTTAGTCATAGATAAAAAGGAAACATGAGATTGTTCTGAGTCTTTAATCAATTTCCTTCTTGTCTAAACTCCTTTATTTATATCCCCAATTATCTGATTTTCAGGATGATTCTTTCTAATAATTCTGAGAGGTGATTTTGCTTCTTTCTACTGATTTGTGTCATTCTAAGTATTCGTATCTTCATTTGATTCATATCTTTCCTTTTTTGATCCTTGGAACTGTTCATATTCATCTTCAACTATATCTTCCATTCTTGGCTCAGCACCGCTTACATTTTTGACTGGGATTTCTTCTTCAACTTTTATATCTATACAATCAACTAGTTTATGCAGTCTCTTATTGTAGCATCTATACCCGTTACTATTTGTATCATAACCCAAAAAGATACATTCATCAGCCCAGTCATCATATTTGCCAATATTTTCATCATTGTTCTTGATATAACATTTACTCCCAAAAACTTTAAAATGCTTGATTGAAGCAGGTCTTCCAAACCATAGTTCATAAGGGGTCTTTTCACTATGTGGCCTAAGATGAGCTTTGTTAAGGATATGAGTAGATGTATGAATTTCTTCCACCCAATAAGTATGAGGTATGTTCCTTTCATTCATCATTGATCTTTCCATTTGTTGTACTGATCTATTCTACCTCTCAACAACTCCATTTTGTTGTGGAGTCCTTGGAATTGTGTACTCTCTTTTGATCCCATGTTTATCATAGAACTCTTTTAAGTTCCCTGAACTAAACTCTCCTCCTCTATCAGACCTTACTTCCTTTAATCTTTTTCCTGTTTGATTCTCAGTCAAAGCCTTAAACACTTTGAATTTTTCAAATGCTTCAGTTTTTTCTTTCAAAAAGGAAATCCAAGTTAGTCTAGAATAGTCATCAATAATCAACATAAAGTAATTTTCTTTTCCTATACCTTCTTTCCTTGATGGTCCACATAGATCCATATGTACTAACTGGAGAGGTTATTCTGTTGAGGAATTTTTTTAGATTTGTACTAAGTGCGAGTAATCTTTCCTATCTGACAGGGTTTACAAACAGAGTCATATGGCTTTGATATCTTCGGAAGATATTTTACTACCCCATTGTTTCTGAGTTTGATTATGTGATCAAAATTTAGGTGACCAAGTCTCCTATGCCACAATCAACTTTCATCATATTTTCTTAAGTGACATTCTTCTTTTTCTTCTTTTAATACATAGACATCGTTTTCTGTTCTTATACATTTTGCAACTAGCTATCCTGAATCCACAAATTTTATTCTACAGTATTTAGAGGTAAAAACAACTTCACACCCTCGATCATAGACTTGACTGACACTAATAAGATTATGTTTCAAACCTTCTACAAACAACACATCTTGAGATTTCCTTTTGCCATTACTCAAAGTTACAATTCCTTTACCTTTTATCTTTCTTGGTGCATCATTTCCAAAAGTTACATTCCCTGATTTGCTATCACTTAGAGTTAGAAACTTAATTTTGTCTCCAATCATGTGTTTGAAACATCCACTGTCAATACACCAAGGATTATTTTTTCTTTGGGCTGATAGCACTAGTCCACACTTGTCATCTACTTTCTTCTTCCAAACTTTGACATTTTCAATAGTGGCGATCAAATCTGACTTGTAATTCTTTAAGTGATAGTCTGCAACTTTATGTCCATAATTATGGAAGTTGTAACATTCTGGTTCACTGAATAATAGATCATAACGATTGTTATGCTCATAACTATTGTTGTGTTTCACCTGTGTCCTTCTCCCAGTCATCACATGATTTATAGTTTGTGATTGTTTGTTACTTGGTTGTCTCAATCTTTATTGTGGAAGATAGTTATTCATTGAATATCTTGATTGTTCATATCTAAATCTTAAAGAACAATTTATAGCTTTATGACCAAAATTAGAGCAGAAAAAGCAATAACCATAGAAAAAATCTTTGTACTTTGAAAAAATCTCTCTTCTTTGAGGAGGTCGATTTCTTTCATGCCGATAATCTTTCTAGTCGACAAATTCGGTTTTGGTGTTTTTTCTTTCATTCCTTCTTGGTGGTTGATTTTCCTTCTTTGTTTCTGCAGAGTGACTGTGGTCAATGTTTGAGGATTTGACAAACTTGATAGATTCTATATTACTTGGATGATCACTACTTGATCCTTCTTCATATCCCAATCCAGCTTTCAATTTTGAATTTCTTTGTTGATTTAGAATGGAGGTTAATCCTTTTGAGGCTTTAATACTTGGAAAATTTTGGTGATACAATCCTTTAAACTTCTCCATTTCTTTTCTAGTTTTTACTATCTCTTCTTCTAAGGCTTCACACCTGACTTTCTTCTCTGACAATTGTTGTTTCAATATGTCTTCTATTTTCTTTGCCTCTTCTAATTCCACTTTTAGTAGAGAAAAGTCTTCTTCAGGTTTTTTACTGTCTTTCCTGAACTGTGTCAACAATTGTTTTTTCTTTCTATTCTTAATTCTGAGTCTATCAATTTCTTCCAGTGCACTGATCAGTTCTTCTTCCATATCAACCACAACTTCTTCATCATTATCATCATTGCCTATGCTTTTATTATCATAATCCTCTTTGGCCATAAGCATGAAGTCATTTTCCTTATCTTCACAGGAAGAGTCAGTATCAGTGTCTTCTGAGGAATTGTCATTATTTGCAACCAAACTTTTCTTCTTATTATATTTCTTGTATTTGTACTTCTTTTCATCATCAGAGTTTTGGTCCTTTTTCTGATGGGGACACCTAGATGCAAAATGACCTATCTTACCACAGTTGAATCATTTGAAAGGTAACTTCCCTTTATATTTTCCTGATCCTTTCTTTAACCTTCTCACAAATTTTGCCTCAATATCATCTAATTCTGAATCAATATTCTTGTCTTCTTTAAAAGATGCTTCTCTAGTATTGGATTTATCTTTGTTAATTCTCATTTCATATGCAGTTAGAGTTCCTAGGAGTTGATCAATGGACAAAGTTTTAAGATCACTTAGTTCTTCTATTCCAGAGACTTTTGAATTAAATTTATCAGGTAGAGAACTTAAAATATTCTGAACTAAGAATGATTCGTCAAACTTCTCACCAAGACCCTTCATGGCAGTCACAAGTTCTTCAACTCTTAAAAAATACTTGCTAATTGTTTCATCTTCATTCATCTTTAGTTGTTCAAATTTCAATCTGTATGTTTGAATTTTGGCATCTTTTACTTTCTCATTTCCTTCAAAACTGCTAATAAGTTTATCCCACATTGCTTTGGTAGTTTCAAGATGCATCACCTTTAAAAACTCATCTTCAACAAGTACATTCAATATAGCATTCATCCCCTTAGCATTAAAACTAAACTCTAACTTATCGTCCTTGGAGGCTAGCACAACAGGCTTTGTATATCCAGTCTCTACTACATCCCAAATATCAGTACCCAAGGCCATTAAGTATGTTCTCATTCTAATCTTCAAGAAGGAAAAAATTGTTCCATCAAACAGAGGGGGATTAGAGGTTGAATTCCCTTCATGACTTGTCATGTTTAAGCTTACAGATCTACCTTTGAATAAAAGTAACCCGCTCTGATACCAATTGTTGAAATTACTAAGACAACTAAAAGGGGGGGTTGAATCAGTTGTTATTGTGCTTAAACAATTTTAAGTCTATTAATACATTCTTAATATTTATTCAAGTGATCATCAACATTATACAACATATGGAAAATAAAAGTAATGAGTATCAGTCACACATAAGGTATACACAGAGACAGATTTTCACGAGGAAACCCATAAAGGGAGAAAACCTCTTTTTCTTTGAAATGATAGGTAGTCTTTTAAGTTCTGTACATCATCTATAATTGAGCACCAACTCAATGTTAGGCTGCTACCTCTGTTACACCAACTAGATGGAAGCACCAATTTCCAGTTACATAGGCTCCATCCTGTATAACAGAGAACACTTGTTCTCCCTTGCACCACCCTGCCACCATGGTTTCTCTGGCTACAACTAGATGGAAGCTACAACTCCTTGTGCTCAAGATCCCACTTGAATATCTGAGGACAACAGTCCTCCCTAGCACCTCCCAACCACCTAGGAGTATAAATGAATAATTAAACAACCAACTACACAGATAAATAGATTCTTACCACTTATTCTTTGTTCTGTAAATCTGGTCTTCTTCTAACTGTTTTGTAATTCTTCTCCTCCTTTGTCTATTCTGCAAATCTGCTCTCCTTCAACTAGTTTTGTCATCCTGCTCTGCTTCAACTTGTTCTGTCATTCTGTTCTGCTTTAACTTGTTCTGTCATTCTGCTCTGCTTCAAGTCTTTTCCTCATCTGTTACTCTTCTCTAAGTTTTATCTCACACTGTGCGTATTCTCAGTCTCACACTGCACATCCTGTGATTTTCCCTTTCTTATAGTTTAATTCATTTTTCATCCTGAACCTCCAATCACGTACAGTCTGTATGTTTTTCTTTTATACACCACACCCACAATAGTTACCCTTCGAATCTTCTGAGGAAAAAGAAAAACTGTCTAAGCAACTGAAATGCCAACCGATCAGGAATCATGAATCATTTTTGCTAACTGATTCATAACTGATGAATTAACTATGAGAGAGAATAGTATCCCTCCGATCATATTCAATTTTATATGCACCGTTGGATGAAATTTATTAATCTTGCCTTTAAATCAGGTTTCGGCATTTTGACATTCTTGTGGCCAAGTGTCTTGACACTTCATATCGCGATCTCTGAAAATCTGATACAAAGATTTTATGCACTAGCTCCTTCCTCTATATGACCAAGGCCATGACCAAACAATTATGCATAAAGTGCTTTTCGCGAATTCACATTTCGTGAATCTGGAGATGAGGCATCTCGACTCTCCAAGTCATGATCCCTGAAACCATGAAATGGAGCTTATCTTAACTGACTCCTTCCCTTATCGTGACCACCGACGGTAACCATAGGCTGTGCCAAAAGGCACTACATATCTCACGAGTTTATAAACTTCATTGAGTCTGATCGGCGGTTGAAATATCCATAGATCCGATGGTCTAGATCTTCTCGCGATCTCGCATCTCGCAAGTTTTCACACCATGCTCCATTGACTCCAAGTCAACGACTTGTCCTATGATTTGATGGTCCAGATCTGATCTTAATTCAATGGCTTAGATCACATCTCACGAGTTTCCACACCGTGCTTCATTAACTCCAAGTCGACGACTTGTCCTATGATTCGATGGTCCAGATCTGATCTTAATTAAATGGCTTAGATCATATCGCGATTTCACATATCATGATTTCGGTGGTTATATTTCTTGCCTCTCCAAGTTGTGAGTCGTGAAACTCCGAAATGGAGTCATATCAACAGTCCAGATCACACCTTGATATGATGGTTGTGATTAAATCACGATTTCGCATATCGCGATTTTGATGGTTATGTTTCTTGCCTCTCCAAGTCGCGAGTCACAAAAATCTGAAATGGAGTTGGATCAATGGTCTAGATCAATACTTGATCTGACGATCATTGAGAATCATAAATAGGATCCAATGATAAAAAATACTTCTTCTCATCTCGAGCAGTCTCGATCAACACTTGATCTGACAGTCATCGAGAATTGTAAATGGGATCCTATGATCAGAAATGTTGCTTCTCCTCCCGAGCAGTCCCGATCAACACTTGATCTGATGATCATCGAGAATTGTAAATGGGATCCAACAATCAGAAATGTTGCTTCTCCTCCTGAGCTTACCTTGTTTTGCTTACTTTGATCTTGCCATCGATGACCTGCCAACAATCCTCTGCACTATCTCTTATGAGCTTATTTGAATCTTCTCTGCAGTGTCTTCTCATAATGCCCATCTATTACATACTTTTTGTACTCATGCCATCTTCATTGTTGTACTTTCCATCAATGACAAGTATACAAGCATGCACTGTCTATTAAATATTTGCCAAGAAGTCTTCCACATAGGGTTATCAACTTTCCTTTAAACAATCCTATTCCTCCCAATGAAGGAACCATAGGAGGCTTTCCTAAGATTTCCCAGGTACTTTCTATCGTAATGTTCACCTATGTTTCTGCATCCAATACACAGTCTATGTCGAAGTCTCCTATTCTTGTTTCTATGCACTCTTTCTCTTTTAAGATCTCTGGTAAACTAATGTCTCTATGATCATTCAGTGTTTCTTTCATCTGCAATAATATAGCCTCTGATTCTTTCTGGTTCTTTAGCATATTCTTTGGCTTTCTTGTCTTATGTTCATCTTCTCAACTTTAGCAATAATTCTAGGAAAATCCAAAACTTCATGTCCAATAGATTTACAACAAAGGAAAATAGGACCTCTACCAGGGAATTCCTTAGCAAGATGTCCCGATATTCTACAACTACAACAAAGAGTCAATCCTCTTTTTCTCTTAAACGATCCCGAACCTTTCCTGTACTGTGCGTTGGGATCACAGTGATATACTTGAAAAAAATTCTTTCTAGGATTTGGCATCCACTTGTTAGTCCAACAAGTATTTCTATGCATAGGGATAACATATCTTTCACTATTTCTATCAGATCTATTCATATCATATCTTCTTTCTTCTAGTTGTGCCCTAGTTTTCAAACTAGGAAAAAATCTATAAAGCATACCTAGATTCATTCTTTCGAGACAAAAATTTTCACTTATCTTACCTTTATCAGAGCACAAATATTTAAAATTTTACCTCTTTTCTTCATATCGAGCTCCCTTATTAGCATAGAGCTTCACAACTCAAGTAGAATATTGTGCACTACAACAAAAGATCTACGCACATAGATTTCTCTTTTCTTTAGTTCCCAGCAATCATAGTTTTAGGTCCCGGCAATGGAACCATTTGTTGGCACAAGGGAAGACCTAGGGTTCAACTCTAATAGTGCACCAACAAAGCCCTAACTACTGGCCCTTTCGGAAACACCTACGAAGAAGATGAAGTATCACCCGAGGTAGAGGCAGGGGGGGTTGCAAGACTTAAGTGTCTACAACCTATATGGGACAGAGATCTGTGATCACAATACTTAACAGAGCACTTAGAAATTAACATTCATTAGTCTTTAACCCTTTATTCACATCGCAAGTAAAACCCTAATTACCGAACAACGCAGTATTCAACAAGATCTAACACATCCAAGCACTTAGAATGTAGAAATAGATCAGATATAGCATTTATTCATATCACTAAGCACTAAGATACTACATTAGATGCATCTAACATACATAAACATTCAATACTAAGCATAAATCACATCAATAACACAAAGCAATCACAACACATGATATACATGGTTCACCCCCAGCGTGGGGCTACGTCCACCGACTCTTCATCTTATTTATTATATTATTTCAATCATCTTACATGCATAGAGCCACAAAACCCACTCCGCATAGAATAGGATATCTATGCACACCTCACCAGATCCTCCTTCTCCGAGTTTGGCACAACACAGAGCCTTCTTACAATTACTTGCACTTAGCTCTGCAAGTTCTCAATACACAGTATGCACAAAGCATTCACAAGTATTGGCACTTAGCTCTCTGGATTATAACTGCCTCTTTATTACATCGCCTAGCTACTTATTTATACCTTACAAAAGGGCCTAAGCATGGGTAAACCCATGGGCCGACATCCCATGCCTGTTAGATAAACCCTAAACCCAAAAACCCACAAAAAGGGGCGAGATCCTGTGATCTCCACTTTGCCTGGGTTCTCCATCTTTGAACAGCCCGTCGAAGTCCCAAAAATGGTCAAACATGACCAAGGTTATCCAAAACTTGGTCAAGGGCCAACAGGTGGGCCATAATTCAAACCATGGATTTCAAAATAGGACATGTGGATGCTCGAGGAGAATTGTGGGCCGAAAATAAGTTTGATTAAAACCTCTTTTGGCCCCGTCCTCAATCACATGGTCCTATAAGGTCATCGCCCAAGGTCACATCAAGAGGGAGCTTATCTAGAAAAGGAGATAACACCCAGTACTCTGAGATTTCACAAAGGAGTGAAAGGGAAGGTCACGGGTGCCTTTAATCCTTCACCAATAAGCCAAAAGGTTTTTTGTTTAAATAAAAAACAAGACCATCAAGGTCTCAGAGAGTTTTTTGGCTTCCTAATTAGAGATCCTTGACAAGGAGGTCAAACTGGTTCCCTGACTTCCCAAATTAGAAACCATGAATGGAGATTCTGTCCTTTAAGAAAAGAGAAAATTTTTATGCCTCATCGTGTGTGTGTTACAAATTGGTATCAAAGCATTTTTACAACACTTGGCTTTCTTTGGCTCATGTATGAGTCATGTAAGGAGGTATTGTTATCTGCATTTACTCCTTGAGGAGAAGGACTGCATATTGAACCTGTGATTTTGGGAATTCTTGTTGAATTTCAGTAGAATAATTTCTTTATCCCTTTGTCAAAGTGATAACTACTCTTACTGGAGTAGGGATATGCTAATTAACATTTATAATAAGACTTGAATGTGGATAACTAAAGGTGGAATGGTTTTTTCAAGAGCAGTTGAAGCCCGAAGGACAGATGACCTAGTGTTCATAATACTACTTATAATCATGGGTAGTTGGAACTTCAAGCACTGATGATGGTGGATTATATAATGGTTAATACCTTTGTGGGCTTAAAGGAATATGATAGGATCAGGTAGGATCCTTGGCAGTTATAGTTACTTCTTTAAATTAAATTGAAGTATATAACTCCTCATGACCAGAGAAACGTGAGATGGGAAGAACCCTAGGGATGCTGAGGCAAGAAGGTTTTCTTGCTAGACGTTGTCGCATAAAGAGGAAAGTGACCCTGGTTGGTTATTGTCATAAGAGAATGCAACATCAATACAAGATATTACTGCGAGATTAGTCATGTAAGTGAAAAAAATCTCAAACTAAAGGACACTAATGATGAAATTAAACTATCAAGCGAGTGCATGAGGTAAAAAGGTGCAAGAGATGCACCTACTTATACACAAATGTGTATACATGATCATAAGGATGATTGGAAGATCCTTGGAAAAGGATATAGAAGCCTGATATGTCCATGTGTGTGAATGACATGGAAAAAGGTGCAAGCAATAATTTAGCATGATGAATACTTACATGTGTTCAATTATGCTTGAGTGCATGGGTTTAATGCATTGCGGAGCTTCCTAATATGAAGCATGCTATTAATACCAATTAGGTATGAATGATATTAAATGTGCAAGTGATGCACATGTATGATGTAAGAGTATAGTTATAGGTACAATATGGTTTCCCTGATGAGTGAAATATAAAGAAAGAATTACTCTTTTTCGGAATAAATGAATACTATAGATGCATGGTTGACTCCATTCCGAAGAGTCATGAAAGTTTTGTTCCAAATAAGAGCTTGAGGGGGAATGCATTCCCTTTCCTTAGGAAAATACTAATATTATTAGATAAAAAGGATAAATGAGAAAATATGCTCTGTTGTCATAATAAGAGGAAAATGATTATGCCTTTAAGAATCATATGAGAAGGATTGTGAACAATCCTGAGTTGACTGATCTTAAAAGTAGAAATGTAGGTGGGTTTCAAAACATACCTATGACCGCTACAGACAGGCTTAGGATTATGAATATGGTTAAGTACATCATGGATGTAAGTTAACAAAACCAGAATATGTATGGATACATAATTTGGGTACATGACACAAATGCATGTTTATATTCCTTAGGGAATATTTGGTAAATAGATAAAAGCTAACTCAAGGTTGAGTCCAACACAGATAGTGATGGATGTGCAATAAGGAAGTTACATGCTAAAGGAGTCCCTTGTGGAAGAACTGTGTGAAAACTTTGTCAGGACTCAGGGGGTCAGATTCACAACCTTAGTAACTGTTGAGAAACTGAGTAATGAACTACAAGCTTATCTATATATATAAGAGTACTGGATTACATTTTGAAAGCATCATGTAATGAATAAGATATTAATGAATGAATAAAGGAGAATGTTTGATTGAATAGGCTTGGTTGAAGCCATGTTAAGAAAAGGTAGTAAGGCCTTTAGAGATAACTCAGTTGGGCTGGAAAGCCCCAGGTAGTGTAGAAAGAATTGGAAGAATGGGAGAGCCCCTATCTCTTTTATTGTTATGTGTTATGTTCCCTCTAGAATGAGAAAGAGGATTTACTAATAGAAGTAGATGTTTTGACACCAGAGTGATGAGGATTGTATTACTGCAGAAACCGTTGAGAACTGTCAGTATTGCACTCATGAAAACATTAAAGATAATGGGATGAAGTGCATACAAATATGCTAGGACATGTCTAGAAATTCTTTATTAATTTAAATGCTATGGTACTTGCATTTTTAAATTAGATGAGGACTAATGTGTTTATGATGTATGCCACGTGTAGAAAAAAATATATTGGAACTGTTGAGAAAGACAGTTGCCAATATCGAACAACCTCAATCAGAGGATGACTATGAGAAGGTTCTTGTTGAAATATTGTTGAAGGTACTTTAAAAGTCCCCGTGGAGCATCACTGATGGGATAATATCAAAGGGGGTGCTAACATCCAAAACTAGTATGAAAATGTTCATGCCTATGTGGCACAAGGTATGAAGGGATTGGGTAAAAATCCCTTCTAAAATGTTTTACAGTCTTAATGTTATGTATGGAACATTGAAAGGAAGTTGTATGCCTTGGATACCCAAGTAGGGTATGATTCAAGAAGGATAACCTGAATGATGGAGGTGTGAACCTCTAGTAGTAAAGACTGATTGTAATCTTCAGAAGAATTCATGGACTGATATGTCATGAATACATGGACCAATCAAGGAACGATTGGAAACAAAAATGCTCATAGATGGCATGCTTCATTGAATGCATTGAGGGAATGCATGTTGCATAAGATGGCAGACAATGGATTTTTCAGTAAGAAAGAATGACCTTCCAATGTTTTTCTTACATTATGTAAGTGCTGAAGGAAAACTAATATGGGTGTCCATCAGTGTTGGCACCCTGGATATTAATGAAGGAAGAATGCTTAAAGGCATTCATGTGAAACTTTTGAATTTCATGTGTAATGATTTGGGAATCGTGATCATCCTGTAGCCAGAAGCATAGTCCTACTATAACAATGAATGAGAGTGAATAAACCACATGGTGAAAATCCTAGCTAAGCTCCAACACACCATGACAAAGTACTTGTTGTAAAGTGTGGGAAACTTAAAATCAATGCAAAGGTGCATTGGATATGAATGTGGCCATGAATTTTGGCACATTCATTAAGGGCAATTGATATCTGAATTACATTCTAAAAAAATTGGTAGGCCGAAATGATGCATAGGTAAGGGATGATGTATCCTTTTTCTTTGTATCATTGAATAGATGAAAATGACTTGAACTATTAGTATGCTTGATTTTGAAAAGGTAATGTGCATGAAAACTAACAATTTGTTTGGCTGAGTGTTGGCGTTCGGAAGTCACTCCTGGATTGCTAGCAGGAGCAGAGCCCGAAGCCCATCAGATTTAATGTCACGCTTTGTTTTAGAGGGTGATCAAACGGAAGGAAACTCAGAACCGTATCGTATCAACTCAGAAACCAGACCAAGCATGCATGAACGAGTGAGGTCTTTCGTAAACTTCAAACAGTGAGTTGCAATAAAGGGCGAGTAGGTGGAAGAGTCGCGCGATAAGAGCGCTATGATCTGTTACAGACATCCGGTATGCAACAGATTTAAAGAGGAAATGAGTTCAAACGCAAAGAATCCTTTTACATTCAAACACATAAAAAACCAGAGGGCACGACACCGCCACAACAAATCCTTTGCTGCAAC